>MU826838.1:1479891-1563434 GCA_029204205.1 Desmophyllum pertusum | reverse complement strand
GCACAAAAAATCATGTGATTACTTGTTAATAACACACTTGAAAAAATACTGTTTACCGATTACTCAGGATGAGGAGCCTTTGGTCTTCGTAAAAATTCCGGAAGTATTCGCAAACCTTCCGATAAAGTTGGGAAATCCTTCGGATGTCCTTCGGGTGATCTTCGGCAACCTTCGTAAATCTTCGGGTGATCTTCGTAAATCTTCGGTAAACGTTGGAGGTCTTCGGATGAAGTTTGGAAATCTTCGGAAGGCTTCGGGTCAACTTCGGCAATTTTCGGCATACCTCGTATGGCTGTCGGGAGCCGTTAGGGGTCTTCATACTAACTTCGGAAATCTTCGGAAATTGTAATTTGCACTGGTGTTACACTTTTTGCACTGGTTTTACACTTGAACTGCACTGCTCTTAGCCAATCAGAATGGAGTAATTTTTTCAAGTGTATTATTAGCTTTGTAATCGAAAATAGTCTGACTAAAATAATGTTCTTACTGTACAGTACATGGCAACTCTAACAAGTCCTGTTTTGCAATATTATTGTCAGGAATCGGGATTGCAGGACACTTGTATCTAGAGATTGTCAAAAGAATCAAGGGCATTACATACTACATGTAATGTAGGTCCTTTCTTGGGGATTTAAAGAGCGATTCTCTTGAACTTCATCAGTATAGATGCCTTTTCAATTTTATTGTATAATTGTGTTTTATCCAAAAAATAATGTAAAAAAAAATAAATGAATGAAATAGCAAGCACTGTTTCTCCGAAATCAATTTAACACATTTGTTCATCACCTCTAAAAGTTTGAATATTGTGTTTTCCTCTAACTCATCAATTTGGACCTGAAGGAAAAGAACAGATTGGTGAAATTCAATTACAAGCTGACTTCAATAATTACAAGCTTTGATAAAGTTTGAGCTGCAACAATCCTTACCAGTGGTGACTTGTAATAGTAGCGAAGAATGTTAATAAAATCAGAAATTGTCAGCATTCCTACAAGCCAATAGAAAATACATCATAAAGGAATGACTTAGTATGTAATTGAACATATCGTTTACCAGTAAACTCTATTAGCCCCTCTCTGTTTAAGGTCATTCCTTAGTATTGCACTGCGCATCCTTTCTGCGCATAATTTCGCGCGTAATTAGCGCGCGCACATTAAAAACATGGCGGCTTTTTCATTATGGCTATGCTCGCCAGAGAGGTAAATGATGGTTTTCTCGTAAACGAGCGTGGGGACCTATCATTTTTTTTCCGCAAATTTAAGTCTAGTAATCATCTTCTTTCTATACAAGGAGTATAGACCAATTCTCAGTGCAGACAAATTAATAATCACTGAAAACGTGAAAAAATACGTGTTTTTGGTTGATTTTGTAAGGAATTATGAGGTATTTTAGTTGATTATATCTCTTTCGCGGGGCTGGTGACCTATTATTTTTATTCTATATTTTGAAACATTACATCACAATGTTCAACTAGGGAAAGTTTCGGAAACTTCCCAGTGTAACTTCTATTTCGATGGAATAACCTTAAGCCCTCTCCTGTTCTAAAAAGCTTCCGCTCTAGAACTTCAATCATTTCTTTCAATAAGCCCCCCCCCCCCCTCAACTCCCCCTTTTAAGTCCCCCCCCCGCCTCCCCTCGAATGCAGTTAGTGCATGGGCTCCGGATTGATTGGTCCATGTTCGAGCCCTGGTCGGCAGGGTCCTTGTGTTGCGTTTTTTGGCAAGACACTTACCTGTCACCGTGCCTATCTCCAGCTAGGAGTATAAATGGATGCAGGCGAACTGTTAGGGCAAACCTTACAAATGCTGGGAGGTAACCTGCAATAAACTAGCATCCTATCCAGGGGGAGTTGCAATACTCCTAGTCGCTTTATGCTGTGGAAACCAGGATAAGCTCCAGCAGATGTGGGTCACTAGGCCTGCGAAGACCTTATCTTTTTTATTCCCCTCCCCCTCAAAAGGTCCTGAACAGAAATTAACCCCCCCCCCCCCCCCCACACACACACAAAAAAACAAAAAAATAAACAAACAATAAACAACAACAAAAACCCGACATACTAGTCAGAGCTTTTATGGTATTTTCCTTTCACAAAATAATATTGCACTAAACACTGTACGATGCTTACCGACAAAAGTATGTTTGTCACTATCCCAAAGAGGTGCAGATCTAACACCTAAGAACAGGAGAACAGAGTCTGTGATTATTTTAAGAGTTTTGAATAAATAATTTTATCATTATAATTGTTATTATTAACAGAGGGAAAAGTTAAAGGTCCAACAAAGAGAAAATATTGAAATATAGCCTGCAAGTCAAGAGAGTAGTGATCACAGAACGGAGCAACGGCCAATCAGACAGATCTTTGTAGAGAGCTACATCATCAGTACGGAATTTTTCACAGGTAGATTCTCAGACGTCACTCAAGATGGGACATTCTCGTTCCCAGATGCCTCTGTTTCTTTTGGTCACATGGTTGGTGAAACGGAGGCTCTGGTCTCAGCCGTTATTGGATTTCCGAAAATTCCGGACATCCATTCATTAATTTGTGTTGCGCATTCATTTTTTATCAGCCAATGAAATTTGATTTTTTCCTTGCGACTAGGGCTACTCGTTTCCGGCGCAAAGAAAAAAAATGAGGAGCTCTGGGAACGAGGATGAAGAGGGGAAGAATTGAGTGTTTGAAGAGAGACATACAGTCAGATTTCTGGTACTCACCATTTGCGACCAGTGCAAAAAATGCTTTTTTCACCTAGTGCAAATGAAATTCAGAAATATCATTTTATTAACAAAATTCACAGATTAATTTAAATAGCAGATATATAGGTATAAAGTACAATGTACATTTATTGTACCAATCATTGACAGAAATCATCGCTTCAGATTCTAGTGGCAGAAACTTACCCTAAGCTTAGTGTCAAATACAACGATCTTGGAGCTTTTTGGCATTATGTCGTAGCATGTCCTGGACTTGAGGAAGTTTTGTATACACATAGTTCTGTCCCTCTTCTGTTATGAGAGAGAAGTATTAAAACATAACTTATAAATTATAATCAAATGCAATGAAATCCCCTAATGTCATTGCTGATTATTATTTGTACATTGGACTTGTAACTTACAAGAACAATTACACCAACATTATTTTGATGCATTCTTATATCTCACTCATCGGAAAAACTAATCCTAGCAGTTATGCGAGACTTTTGTCACATTTGAACCTAGTTGAAAACATGTATGTAGCTCCCACAAGTTTCCTATAGAGCGTTTTCACCAAATAACAAGATCGTTTTGCGTGCATCAAAAACATCAACAAACTAGAGTAGAGTAGGTGGAAATAAATATATTCCCCAAATTTTAACGTGGCAGTGTTCATTGCAACAAAGTTATCGGGAAAACAATATTCGGAAAATTACAGAGCTAGTATGGGTCCGTCATATTGGTGTACCAGTTTGGAACACCAATATGGTGGCCAAAAATGTCAGCGAGAAGAAAAAAAGATTTTGCTTCGTAAGTCACGAGTTTTAGTTCGGAATGCTTTAGTTATCATTTTTCACTTATTAGCATATCAGAAAATTATTTTAAAAGTGCGAAAATATTGGTTTCTGTAACATTTCAGGTCACGTTGAGCCAAGCCACCTCAAATTTCAAAACGCTTTATCTCCAAAATGAAGCACTCTGCTGGCGCAAAATTTTCCCCAGCAATTAGCGACACTGATGTCTAGAATATACTAGAAGAACAAATTTTGAATTTTGATGATGTCACGTGAAAACGCTCTATAACTCAGTAGTAGAGCCAAGCTTTTTACTCAGAAGGGTGTCTTGTCTGGGAGTCCTAGAAGACATTTATAGAAAATGCATACAAGTTTTCACAATTATATGGGGAACACCCATCCAGGACGTCCACTTTTCAATGTCTGGCTAAAAGCTAATGAGTAGAGCATCTGACTGGTGTGCAGAAGAACATGGGTTAAGAATTTGGAAATTTAGTCCAAGTAGCTAGTGTCACTAACTGATGAATATCTTTCTCCAATCTTGTGCCCAGAGTCAACGGTCTCCTCAGTCAGCGGTAGTCGTCACCAGGTTAGACTCTGGAGGAATGGAATAAATATCAAATTTTTTGATTGGCTGTTCGTGTAACAAGAATGGCAGTGGAAGAGACCGTTATCCCAGATTTCTGGGATGAACAATTCCATTCCCCCAGAGTTCCACCTGGCGACGACAAACCGCTGGCAGAGGAGACCGTGGACTCTGGGTACGAGATTGATCCTTCTCACAAATGTGTAAGTTGTACCTGTCATCACTTCATCATCCAATAGGATATCATCTCCTTGTGCCTACAATGATATAATTAGGAAATATAATGTCATAGGAATGTGTTTCGTGCATGCCAATGACTATCTAATTCTTGTGGATTACATTAATTTATTTTGTTTTTGGTTTGAAATTATTTTGTTTCAAAAGTTCTATGATTAATATGAGACAAAGTAAAAAAAATCAAACTGGTTTGTACAAAACGTCAAATTTAAACCATGACAGTGACTTAGCCTTGGCTTAATGTACTTTAAATGCAACAAAACAAATTGCCACAGCCACGAATATCATCAATTCATTATCAATAAGACTGCACAATGACGTCATTGTGCAGTCTATGTCATGATCTCCCCCACTGCCAATTCCATCACCATCACAATCAAAATTTGGGGGTTTTGAAAGTTTTAAATTCAGGTGGGAGTCAGTGATATATTAGATGACTAAGTTACTGTCTACATAGATTATTGCACCAAGCACCATCATCAACAGACTTAAATGCTTGTTAACAACAAACCAGCTTAAAACAAAATGAACTTACAAAGGCTGTTTCATTTCCTCGACCATCATCAACGATGCCTTCATCAGAAGTCACCTCTCCTACAGTCTGCCGCAGATCCATATATTTTTTGCCAGGTGAACAGGACAAGTCCTGGATTTCAAACGGTTCGCTATCCATCTGTTCTTCCGCTGGACCTGTGTTGCCTGGAACTGAGCTGCACCGTCCAAAACTCCCAGAAGGTGAATCTGAGTTAGTTTCGGGCTGCGAGGAGCTATTAGAACGCTGTATTTGTTGCAGATATTGCTCAACCTCGCTCGTGTCGCTTTTTCTGTTCCATTCCAACACCCATTCTCTTGATGATTGCTGCTCTTGCGGCAAACCGTCGGCCGTGGAATTGTGAGATTGAGGATAGTCAATACACGGCATTGCAAAGGCACTGAGGTCATCATTAAGATGGAGATTCTGGGATCAAGAAAATATTTACAAACATTGAACTTAAACCATCAAGAATAACAGAGTTTCAATTCAAGCTACAAAGTACTTCTGATGGGACAGCCTAATGGCAGAATAAGTGTCTGCTCAGCTAGGAGCTAGGTTAGCGGGATCGACCAATGACTGAGTGTCTTCTTACATGTAGGAATGGTATCCACCTAATTATGGGAAGGCTCTGTTAGCAGAGAAACTTCAATAACAACAACAACAACTTTATTAACGTGTCATAGTCTTCTAACGTGCCTAAAGGCCCACTAATCGGGGACACCTAAAACAGTCGAACAGTCGAACCTCCGCTAACAGACACCTCCCATAGGCGGACACCTCTCATAAGCGGACACTAAGTCGTATACCCAGCTACATATAAACACTGCATTTTTAAGCGGACACCTCTCTTAAGCAGACACTTTTTCAGGCCCCAAGGGTGTCTGCTTACGGGAGGTTCAACTGTATGAAAATGTGTAAAATAATACAACATACAGTCAACCCTCCACTAACAGCCACCTCTCTATAATGGCCAGGATTTTTCATTCTTATCATCTGCTCATGACCTACAATGGCCACTAGACTATGACAGCCAGTTAATTCTGCCACAGGGTGGACATTGTGGAGAGGCTGAACCTGCTTTACAGACATCATGATACAGACACCTTGTTATTGTGGGTCCAGTGTTTTTGGCCCATACATGTTCTCTTAAATTAACCTGCTAATTACGGACAACACTTTGTCTGTGGGGTTTAGACTGTAGTACAAGCCAGGGCTCTCGTCAAGTTTTGAACCACCCACCGGTGTTTCACCCATAACAAATATTATTGTTAGCAATTTCTTATCTAACAGTAACCAACTCAAACGTAACCGGTGTTACAGGTTACAGCCCTTATGACAGCCCTGCAATCTTTTAGCTAGAAGTACAACCCATCTGGAAGACCCAATGATACCTAGCCTACATTTGTATTCCTTAGCGAAAGTCAACAGAAATCTACTTATGATGTCCACCATACAAATTCTGGCCAAAGGCCTCAAGTTGACTCTAGCACTGTTACAATCAAGAGGAGGGTGCCCAGTTCTTTTCCATGTGACATAAAATAGTTTTTTTTATTATCCTACAACTAAACTAAGTTAAGAATTTCATCTGCACCAAAAAGAAATGTTGAGTTTTTCTGTTTTTTATTTTCTAAAATGCAGTGAATAAATGAATATGAATATTATAATTTATAATAACATTTATTTATTATTATTATTAATTTTTATACATAAGAGTTCACAAAATTATGGAATATTTAATATGCAAACTAATTTAAGTTATATCTGACAGAAAGTGCCACTACATTGGCCATGCATAATTATTGTAAGTTTTTGTGACATAATTATTGTAAGTTTTTTGTGACATAATTATTGTAAGTTTTTTGTGACATAATTATTGTAAGTTTTTTGTGACTACACAAGTCATGTATAATGTACAACTGTTATAATAATGTTCAGAGAACCAGTGGAGTGAACAGTACCACTTGACAATATCAAACCATTGTCATGTGGCAAAAACGTGTCTTTGCTGCGCACAATGTGGTCTAGCCTACAAACACAGACGTAATATAAAGAGCCCGAGAAAACCGGCTGCTCTCGCAGGCTAAACGTGGTCCAACCTGCATCTGTCTCGGTTGAAAAAAAAAAAAATGACACCGCAGTAAAGACAAACGTGACCACAGGGCTGTCATCAGTAGCTGGCAACTGGCTGTTATACATATGACTGGCAACCTCAGTGAAGATGGCTGGCTACTCAAAGTTTGAAAATGACTGAAAGACAACAGTCACGGCAAGCTATCTGGAGTATTTGACCACCTACTTTCCTTGTGTAGCCGGCCGCTTCAAAGCTTAATGACAGTCCTAGACCAAATTTTGACAAATGCTGCAGGCAAATGGATGAGGAACTACTTTGGTTAACAGCAATGATGACTAATTAAAATTTATATTCATGTGAAAAGTGTTTTTCAAAAAAATTGTGAAAATTTCTTATTGAGTACCACTGGCACCCGTGATCAGTCAAGGATACATTCAATACATGTATGTACACATAAGACTCAAGTGACAGTTATGGTTCAGTTTTAATGAAATATAATCACAATAATAATTATTATTATTATTAATTAAAATTATTATTGATTAATACTGATGAAGAAGGTATATTTGGCATGAGTTGTTTACATTCAATGTTAATTTTTTTTTTAAATCATGGAATGTGCAAGTATGTTTTTTGCGCTAGTTTTTTGCTAGAGTTATTACTTTTTCACTTAGTAATATTATAGTAAACAAAACATCTGATAGTAATAAATGTAAAGATGGTAAATGTTAAGCTCTGATCATCTTCTATGGTTTGAAATTGAGATGATGGATAGAATGAATGAATTTTGCCAGGAAAATTTTAACGTGGACGACGTAGTCTTTGAGGATGATACGCAAACTTGTCTCTTCACTTGATCGGTGAGTTCACAAGCACTGCATTGTCCACATCAGCTAAACTCTTCTATGTGCTAGGTGGTACAAAGTGACACGTCATGTTAAATTGTTAGTAATTAAAGGGACACTGTCCCGGCGTATTTGCTCAAAACTGTTATAAATGCATGAAATGGTCCCTTAATCTATGAAATAACAACTTAATAAACTCTAACTAAATGATAAAAAGCAATTTCTTCAAGAAATTCTATACTGCAACAAACTTTTTGCAAAATTTCAAAGATTTCCGAGCCAAATTTGAAACTTTGAAAAACTGACATCCTGACGTTTTTTTCAAAAATCCATATTGCAATCCATTTCCATCCTCGCTGTCGTTTGTCATCCTCACTTTCTAATGGGTTCCTGTCATTTGTCGAGTGTTATTCTACAGAATAAAACCATTATTGATCAACTTCCTATGATCTAGATATGTTTCTGAGCTCCCCAAAATCATGCTAAAATCAGGACAGTGTCCCTTTAAGGAATGCTCAATGATTTACTTTTGACATCAAATTTACTATTATGACATAACTGTCAGATTTAAAATTTATTTGACACAATTTCCACACCAGTAACAAGGAAAGAGAGACGAGATTACTTTAGGTCATGATATTCTTAGAAAGGATGTGCAGTTATAATCATTAATGGCACTGGTGCAATAATCAAAAGAGATGTTAAGCTTCATGTGTTCACTACAAGCTGTGCACTTTACAGAAAATAGTTAAAAACATTTAATTCACATAGGTGCAGAGAAATTACTTTTTAAATTAATTTACAGTTATTGTACATAATTAATTATATTACCAAAAAGTTACTTTAATTAATTATAATAATTACCTCCATTTCAGCACTTCTCCACAATCTATTTCCTAACAAATTCTTGCTTCCATACTGCTCCTGTATACAGCGTACATGTATGCACAATAGTTTACTCGCTTAAATGCAGAGATCGCTAAATTAAATTATACTTTTGGGCAGAGATGTATGAAAAAACAAGCATGGGCTTCTTCACAGCCTCCTGTCAATCAATAGAAGGCATCTGGTGTAGCCACTGCGTTATGCCAATAAGTGAATAGTCACCATTGCAAAGTCCCTACCACTGTACAGTCGAACCTCCGCTAATGGACACCTCTCATAATCGGACACCTGGTCATGTTCCCAGCTACATACAGTCAAACACAACATTTTAACCTCCCATATCAACATTTTTTCTGGTCCCAAGGGTGTCCGTTTACGGGAGGTTCGACTCTATTTCATTGTTTTTGACCTGTAATCAATGGTCTGATTAAAATAACGATGAACACATCCAAGGATATATTCAAAGTCCTCTTTCATTAACTTTTCTGTAAACTATTTGCCTTAGAGTTAAATAGATGAAGTCAACCTGTATTAAAATAATGGTCACCTACCCATGACCGCTTACATAGAGTGTCTGATCTGAGTAAAACATATGAGACCAAACCCGGCTAATGGATGCAGTTTTGATTGCACCGTGTGATGCGACAAGCAGTTTGGAGCATTTTTTTTAAAACAAGCTGCAATTTAATAACTTCAGCTGTGTGGACACAGACTGGTAGACAATGAACTGTCTGGAGGGCTATGTAAATCTACAGTGTATGCTTTGTAATCAATGATTATGGGCAAGTAACATTTTTAATAAATGACCTGACCCACTTTTATGTATACAGCCAAGTCAATAATTTTATGGGAATTGCAGAAAGATCGTTAATCAGTCAACAACACGAGCTACTTGAAAAAAGTTCTGAGTTCTCTCAGGTCAACTTTACATGTGTCATCAGTTTTCCCTTTCGAACAACTGTTGTTCAAAAGGGGAAACTATTAAAAATATTTCAAATGGCAGCCAAAAATACATGTACAGTAGCTTAGAAGTATTAATTATATTACTTGTAGAATTGAATTATTCCAGCACAATTTAGCGCCGTTCTTAAAATTTACTAATTCGTATAGGCGACCTTTCAAAAATAAAGGTCAAACCTCAATCAAAAGTTGTCCCTGAATGAAAGGCATGCAGCCATATGATAGCAAATATGTTTCAAACCAAACACATGGTTTAAATACAGTCGTGTAATTCGCCATGATTTCTTAAAAGCATACACTGTCAGGTTAAAATGTTAAAGAAACTTCAAATTTTCAAATTCACAATAAAACATGTCCAATCCTTTACCATGAAGACTAGAAGACTATTTCTTTCAACCAGGTGGATGAAATAATATAAACGTACATGTACATGTTGCTTTCCAAAAACCAAAACCCTGGAGAAAGCAATTAAAGTAAGTAGAATTGCTTTTCTATGGTTTGTTCACAGCTTTCAACTTAGCCCTTCAATGACACATATGTAAATGTATTCTGTCAATAATTGTGAGTAAACAAAGCTTTGACATGATTGAAAAATATAGTGGCACCATAATAGCCACTAAATTTGGTAACAACGTGGCAATTAATGGTGCCAAAATATTTGTTTGCTAGACATGTCAGCTTTGCGCAGTACTTCCAAATAAAATCCCTGACCACAAGCTAAGCTATATATAGCCACAAAAGCAGTCTTCTGTTTAGTCTGTATAGTTCAAAACAACGAGCTTAAATAACTTACATTAGTAAAACAACGCTGGATCGGAAAAGTGGTTAAATCCTCCACCTTTTACTTTCTTTATTATCTTTTCAATTTTGACCTTTACATAGACAAACTCTTGCGCAAAGTGATCAAATATAAAGCTTATTGTAGTGAGCTCGAGGGGGCAATTTACCGCTCAAGGCCGGCGCGTATTTATAAACCACGAAGATCCAAACTAAAAAATTAATTATAAATTTATGACTAGAAACAAGGTGTCCTGAATTTGTTCTCTTAGAAAAATTCATTAAAATCGTTAAAAATAAGCCCTGTTTTAAGTGCTCCATCAAATGTTTCATTCATATGATATTCGGTTGCAGTCGATCGAAGAGGCGCAAAGTTCATAATTGGCAAAGAACGATCAGTCGCGCGTGATCTGTGCTACAAATTGCAGCTTGGACTGATCGACGCCACGTCCGAAATCGTGAGGTGCTAGAAGTAGAAAAGCTTCTTCACTTTCAACACCAGATCAAGCTTCTTAGAATTGCAAATATTATTAATCTCACCTTATCCGCCGTAACGTCCATTGCCTTTAAACCGTCCGAAGACATGCTCACTGCAGCCCGTTTTCACTCGATCCGTTCTGCTGTCTTCTGCAGCGATCGATGGACACATAAAGCTCTGTCTAAACAAAACAAACTCCGCATGAATCACAAAACATTACGAGGAAATAATAAGCGTCTTTAATTGATAAAATTTGACTGTAAATGGGGAACCGGAATTATTGCAAATAACTTCAGATCAAGAAACAGCTGCGCTGAACAGTTGAATTTGTGCCACTCCATCGATCGCCTGGGATAACTTTGAAGCGGGTACGCTCTTATTAAACTGCAAAGAAGTTGTCCTTACCTACAGCAGGGTACTCATCTTGAGCTATCACGGTGGAAATCTATAGTCAGACCAGGGTATTGTTTGTAGTTTTCGGATACTTTCCCGTCCTTTCTACAAACTACTTTAGGAGAAATACCTTTTGCCAACCGGACCGTATCACGGGCGCACTTTAGTCCAGCGGTTATGCATGTTTGAGATTGCGTAACGTCAAGTGTTGACGTGATAATATGATTGAGGTCAGGGGGTCAGGGGCCCCGGAATCTCCGGGGGGGCTGCGGCAGAAACCAGGGATATTTTTTTGGGCTATTCTAGACTGAAAACCCAGAGTCAACGGTGTCCTCAGTCAGCGGATCGTCGCAAGGTTAGACTCTGGGGGAATGGAATTTTGAATACCAGAAATCTGGTGTAACGGCCATTGTTTGTTACACGAGACAGCCAATCAAAAATTCGATATTTATTCCATATTTCCCCCAGAGTCTAACCTGGCGACGACCCGCTGACCGAGGAGACCGTTGACTCTGGGTACGAGATTGGGTCTCAATATGTTGATGTCAGCTTCAATCTTGTTCCCAGAGTCCTTGTTACCCTTGTCCAGTGGCTGTAACTGGAAACTTCGAGGTTCCCAACCACTGGTCTAGGGGGACGCGGACTCTAGGTACGAGATTGTGTTGGCTTTGGAATGTTTTTTAAAGGTAACTATTGAGACTTACCTCATTTTTACATCTTGATTATTATCAAACCAAAGAGAGAAAAGAAAAAGAGCACCAGAACCATCCCCCCACCCCCTCTCCCGAGTCCCCTCACCATTTTTTCCACTCGCTAATCTACGCTTCAACAACAATTTCTGTGCAGTTGAAAATGTGGCTACATTGTTCCCACTACATCTACATCAGAGGCTAGAGAGAGAGATGCTGGGAAGGGAGAAGGAAAGATCTCCCGCCTTTTCCCTCTTCCCATAGTCCCCCTCACCACAGGTCACCAAAGCGCTGTATAAGAGTTTGTATGGAGCTGTAGCATACTAAGTACACTACAGTGACGGATTCGACCATGGGTTGAAATTCGCCCAAAACAGCTTCCAGGAGATAAAAACACAGAAAAAGACAACAGTTACAGGTAAAAAGTGAAAATTATTTTCGATCGAATTTCAGCTCCATACAAACTCTTATACCAGCGCTTTGGTGACCTGGGCCCACACACCTTCTTCTCCCCTTTCTCCCAAGGGAGCCTCTGCGGAGTAGAGGGCACTGACCCCTAAGATCAAAATGACTGTTAAAGAAATAAGATAACCGCTGCGTAATTTTTGAAAGAGATTTATTTATAAATTCTTCATGATAATTTGATTTGAAGGTACAAATATTATTGAGTTAAAAACAGTTTCAACTCCAAACAATAATAAATTACTATTCTATTATTAAATCAAATTAAGTTAAAAGAAAATATAACTTTACCCTTTCAAAACAATTAGTATTAAAAACACTGTAAGCATACGCTAAAAAATGAATATTATATTCTAGCAGTATTTCGACAATAACTTAAATATTAACTTAACTGACAACATGACTATTAAAAACTACACGGACAGACTGTGACATAATTTGCTAAAGCTCAGTAACTAATGGACATCTAATATCTCCTTTAACCAGTATGCAGCCCCAAAAAGTCCACACTGATGACAGCTCTACTCAAATATTTGAATTTTTTGCACTAAGTAAGAACCATTCAAAGACACTACACATGCAGATCTCTGTAGGCCGGGATACTTCACAAGTATGGCATTTTATGATCAAATTTAACAAGTCTCTCTCACAGGGAAAGGATTGAGCATGCGAAGGAAGCTTTCCTTTTACTCCGGCTATAAGATGATAACAAGAGGAGTGCTTTAAATTTATAACATAACACTAACAGCCAAAGCAAACAGGGTCACCAACATGGCAATGCAGAAAGTATTGGTAACACCATGACTTTTTATGCTTGGCTTCGCAGTGGTGAGCGAAGGCTTGGAACCATCCATCATGAGACAGTTGGAGTAGTTTGCATTCGGCTTTGTGTAATTGTAGGACCCACCCCACATTTTCTCACAGAGGTTCTTGCCGTTTCCATACATTGACTGGTATGTTATGCAGCTCTTGTTTGCGGGACAGAAGTTTTCATTGTGAAGAGTGAAGTTATAGTCTTCAAGAACATTTTCCACACAGATCTGATCGGTCTTGCATGCATCGAACCACTGGTCACAGATGTCAGAACAAACAGGCACACCTATATAACAAATTAAAAGAACAAAAAGAGACAGACTTTTAATACAAATCGCAACAATTTCTGCACTATTTCCCAAAATAATAATGAGTAGTATTAAAGACCAAATTAACAACAATTCGCAGCAATAGTAACTGGATTATGGCTGGGAGTATAGTCAACTCTCTATAAAGACGGACACCATCGGGATTGGCACCAACTGTCCATCTTAGAGAGGTGTATGGCTTATAGAGAGTTAACATATACAGTAAAATGAAAAACGGCGCACAGGGACCAACACAAGGTGTCAGTGAAGTGTCCGTCTTATAAAGGTGTCCGTTAAGAGAGAGTTGACTGTAATCCCAACAAAATTAATTATCCCAGACACACAATCTAATCAACTGAACAATAGAAAATGTTAAATTAAGATCACCTTGAAGTGCTCCTCTCACAGACGGAAGTGCCCACTGATAAACTTTAGGAGAACATTGGTAAAAACATTCCTACAATGCAGAATCATGTTGATGGTTAACAATAAAACAGACTGACAGTGTAAAACAGGTTCTGCTAGTAAATAAAATGAAGAATGAAGAAAACACAACCATTGGTTGACGTTTGAACTAATCTAAACTGTGTAGCCAACAGTTTGTTGGCATAAGACGCCAAAACACATTTTTGCAGCTTCAACGTTTGTGTGATTTCAATATTTGGCACCACACTTCAACAAAACTGCTCCGGCTGGAACTACATGTAATCAGATATGTTACTGAGAATTTCAGTTATCAAAAACCATATCAATTTATTGTGAGCATGATCATGTGGGTATCCAAAAATTATTACAGCTGTCCAATTTTACAACTTTTATAACTGGGTCCACTGCACTTGGACACCTACGTATATAATATATGCCATTATCACATCAATAAGCTCACGGCCACGAATTAATAAGCTCCACGGTGGGGATGGGGTAAAAGAAAATGGCGCACGAGCCAGGCTTAGAGGTTTTGCCTGGCTCGCGGCTGGCTTTGCTCACACGCCAATCTCGTTCCCAGAGTCCTTGTTACCCTTGTCCAGCAGCAGAATGGGCAACAAGGACCTCTGGGATAGAGTGATCTGCCTGACCTGTGCAATAAGACCGAAGTCCAAGAATCTTGGCATCCATTAGTGACATTAGTTGAAACATGGAGTCGAACACATATACAGTAGAACCAAGTCCAAGTCCAAGAATCCTGTCATGGCCATTCTGCCGCTGGACAAAGGTATAAATGAGGACTCTGGGAACGAGATTGCGTGTACTTGGGTTTGTTTGCAAAAGTGTTGGAATAAATCATTGACTTTTTTTACTCGCTAAAAATAGGTTCTCGTGGACTTCCTAAAAACCTCGAATGTTATGATTAATTATTGGTAACTGGACCTCGTGACGTCAGGGAATATTAAAATGCCGATGCTCCAGTCAGTCCAATGGGCCATTCCATTTAATATCTGCACCCCCCCTATTGAGGGATAAGGAAATCCTAGGGGAGGGAGGGGGTCTTGGATATCAAATTTCCAAGGGGGTTAATGGCATTTTTTCTTTGTTCTTCACATGTTTCCATGGTAATGCACATATTTCCCGGGGGGAGGGGGGGTATTGGCGTCTCTGAAATGTTTTATCCAAAGGGGTCTTACAGGAAATCCCTCACTAGGGGGGGTGCGGATATAAAATGGAATGGCCCAATTTTACTAATTTGACCCTTTATACTCTGTACGAACAATTATTCCCCCTGAAGCTATAAATGATAATTAAGGTTGTACAAAATGTACCTGTTTGACCCAAAACTCTTGGCATTTTTTCGACAGTTGACCACACCGATGCCAAGAATGGTTGTACAAGTTACGGGTCTCGTTGGCCATCAATTCCACTGTAAACTTGGCCGTACAACAACTGCTATCCTTGAAAGCATGGCACGTTTTGAACGCTGCTGTTTCGGCCGAAGGCGAAGCTTTGTGCCACTCTCCCTTGATGCATTTGTCTTCCGTATAAAGTGCGTGAACAGAAATCACTTGAAGGATTATAAATAAGAAAACGACCAGGGCAAACTTCGCCATTTTGAGAGCTTCACGTGCACAAAAAATATACCAAAAATTTCAAGCGAAAGTCGCACGTGTCGCTGCTGGCAGAAAGCGAGAACAGAACAAACTCCCCTGGGGTCTCCCCTGATCTTATGAACGCATCGGGAGAGGGGACAGTCGGCCGATAGATTTTATGCAGATCCAAGTTTTCTTCTTCAAATTCATCAGAAAAAAAAATACACAAATAAGTTATTGGATTAATTTAATTGCGCTACAATTTACGATTTCAGAGGTTTAGAAAATTGTCGCAATAAACGAATTACTTTTTCCTTAGTTTAGCTGCAGGGTTCTGCAGGGGTAGGCTAGGGTTTGTTCCCAGATCTCCTCGCTCTCAACAAGAACGCCTGGTCGATTGCTGTTTTAGGAAGAAAACCAGGGGAATTTCTGAGGAAGTGGTTTGTTTGTGCAAAATAGTTTATTTTAAGACGTGTATGGCATCATATACTGTATGTGCTAACTCTGCTGCTTGAAGGATCGTCATGAAAGCCAAAAGCGCAAAACGGACGATTGTAAGTTTTGATAATATGCTTGAAGGAAGTTGTGGCATGTTTGTTTAGTTCATAATTTTCAGTCGAGTGGTGCAAGCTTAAATTTAGTTTTGATCAGAGAATCAAAACTAAAAATTATTGTCTTACAATTCAAATGACAATCACACAACCTCAGGCCTGGTTGAAAGTTCATACGGTTTGACCTGAAATATTCCATACTGACAAGGGAGATTTACAGTGATCCATGTTGCCGGGCCATGTATCTGATTGATTGTTGTTTGTTTTAATACTTATTTGTAGCTGGTAGTATCGAAAACGAAGACCCCTAAAATGAAGACCGAAGACCCACTCACTCAAAAACGAAGGAAAACGAAGGCCGTTTTCGAGCAGGTCTTCGTTTTCAAGCGGGTCTTCGTTTTCGAATGGGTCTTCGTTTTCGAAAATGAAGGAAAACGAAGGCCGTTTTCGAGCAGGTCTTCATTTTCAAGCGGGTCTTCGTTTTCGAATGGGTCTCCGTTTTTGAGTGTGTGGGTCTTCGTTTTAGGGGTTTTCGCTTTCGACACTACCATTTGTAGTTTGTATAAAAAACATTTCATTTTTCAGTCATCATTTATACTATACTCTCTCTTGCAGCTTCAAAATCATCAAGAAAAGCCAAGAGAAACAAGGTACTATTAAGAAAATTGTCTTCTTTCATTCCTTGACATGTGGAAAATCAAGTCAAATTCATTTCTTATTAGGTGGACGAAGAGGAAGATATTGGTGATGATGAATCTGTAGATGATGGTATGTACAGAAGTAATTGGTGAAATATCCAGGTGTGATAATAAAAGCAATGCAATCAGGGCTGTCGTTAAAGTGCCTATAACCTTTTTTTTTTATTTTCTCATCTGAATCTAAACATCACCCAAGGAAATTCTGCGAAAAAATTTTCCCATTTTCAGTTAACGCGAATTGTTTATGAATGTTATAAAACTTTCAAATTTGCCGCCATTTTGGATCACCATTTGCTTTAGTCTCCCCTGGGTCGTTCTTGGTTCACAAAGGATCTGTGACGTAGATTAAGGAACACGTGACATCAGACAAAGGAACTGTGACGTAGATTAAGGAAAACGTGGCTTCAAAACAAAGGAATTGTGACGTACATTCAGGAAAATGTGAGCCTGTCGGCCTTCTTACAGCGGGACGGGTATACCAAACAAAAATAGGATTTTGAAGATTTGAAACATTCATAAAAAATTCGCGTTTTCTGCAAATCGCAAAATTTTTTCGCAGAAATTCCTTGGGTAATGTTTAGATTCAGATGAGAAAATAAAAAAAAAAAGGTTATGGGCACTTTAAGCTTTGAAGCAGCCGGCTACACAAGAATTAAGGAAAGTAGGTGGTCAAATACTCCAGATAGCCTGCCGTGGCTGTTGTCTTTTAGTCATTTTCAGACTTTGAGTAGCCAGCCATCTTCACTGCAGTGTTGCCGGTCATAATGGCTGGTTGCTGGCTAGTAATGACAGACCTGACAGTTCAACTTCTCTATAACGGCCACCCTGGGATAGAATAAACTGACTGTTATAGAGAGGTGGCCGTTGTAGGGAGGTTTCAGCAAGAGTAAAGTGTATGGATTGGTACACTGTCTGGATGAAAAATTCTGGTATCGGTAATTTTCGGTAACATTTCGGTATTTTTGGTAACATTTCACACATTTGATATTTTCTATCTGACCACGATAATTTGTAAATCGTCGCTTCAATCTCCGAGATCGTCGTTTTATAATGGCAATCGTTGTGACTTCAATTTCGTCGGAAATACCCAATCCATACAGAGTCTCAATCATACAATCATGTATATAAATTTATGATATCTAAATATTGTTTCATAAGTGTCCTTTATATTAAAATATAACACTTAATATAATTTTAATTTATTTGCCAATTAGGTATACCGTTAAATAAAGATTGTTATTGTTGTCTCAATGCAAGGGTAACAGTCATTGTATTTAATTTTTAGCTGAGATTGCACCCAAGTCATCTTCTGCTGCAGTGAGTGATGAAGCAATGAAGTGAGTTGAATAATATTCAATCTACAATCATAAATTAGCACTTAAACCTGTATTTAGCAGTCCTGTATAAAGTGGCAACCTAGCTTGTTCCCAGGGTAAGGGAAGCAGGAAGAAGAGAGACACTGGGAACAAGCTGGGTTGCCACTTTATACAGAATTGCTTATTAATTTTAATTTCTGCTGACAGGATGAGTTCGGAGCCAAAGACTATCGCAAGATAACCGAGCTCAAAGCAGATCATTCCTCCAGACCTCTTTGGGTGGTAAGCAATAATTATATTATAATTTAATGAATAGAGGTTATTCAGCGGAAAGTTGTGTAATACGGCTGGGTATTTTTACGAGTCAGCCTTTATTTTTTCGAGCCTTTAGGCGAGAAAAAATAAACACTGACGAGTAAAAATGCCCAGCCGTATTACACAACTTTCCGCTGAATAAATTGTTTATTATTATATGACATAATATCTTTCCTAAAATATAGGCTTTCAACAGTGTTTTCCATAGCGTGCGGTCAGGGGGACTGAGACCCATGTAATACGGTCTCATATCTGCGCTCGTCTTTGTGCGTATCCGCACTCCAAAATGCTATGTCGAAAAATAATATGTAGTATCTGTATCATAGGCATGCAATGTGTGCAGACGAATATTTATACATGTAACAATAATTAGACAATGAGCTTGAGGTTTCTATCAGCTGATAGTCGGCGAGGGGCGAAGCCCTGAGTCAACTATCAAAGTCGATAGAAACCAAGAGCGAGCCATCTAATTATTGTTTTAGCATAACCAGAGACTGATCTATTCAACAAAAACGTTCAGTGAAAGTGGTTTATGTCTAGTTTTGGTTTGTTGTTTCTGCAATTTTACTTGTGCGCGCTCCCAGGGCTAAATTAGACCGCCATTGCGTAGCCAATCAGATTGCGAGTTTGCCTAATAGTTGGTCACTGGGTTATGCTAAAACAACATAGTCCTCTGCATGCATTAATACGTGCCTATATATGATGCTAGATAATTGGCTTACAAGCACAGCTGTTCTCCTATTCTTCTCTAGTGTTCATCTGGGTAAACAGGGCTAGAAATTCAGTCAGACATTGGCCATTGCCTGACTAAAGTTTGCCAGACTAATTTAGAAATATCTGTATATGAGGTCCATCAATCTATCTATTAAAAAACTTTACGCTAATTAATGAATAATATCTTTATATTTTTAATACAATAATTAATTAATTTAGTGCAAACTCAGCATCTGTGTAAATACGTTATTTTCCTTGTCAGGCTCCTGATGGTCACATTTTCTTGGAGTCTTTTTCTCCTGTCTACAAACATGCTCATGACTTTCTTATTGCTATTTCTGAGGTAAAAAATAATTATTGCAATATACCTACTCCGCTAGTATGTATAATTTCTCACACACCACTGGTAGCCATGTCAAGCCGACCGCCGCAAGCCTGACCTTTATTGTAAAATCAAAAACTATACACATATCACGCTAAAACTGGGAAGCTTCCAAAATTACAAGCTTTGTACATTAGTACATTGCATAACGCCGAAATTAAAAAATACAACAAAATACTACTGAAATTCTTTGGGTGGGTGGGTGGGAAGGTCAGTAATGGCGGACGCAACAAAAACAACTGCCCACCTCACCGGTCACATGACCTATACCCAGGCCCCAGCGGTGTGTGAGAAAAACATTTTCCACTTTTTTTCGTTTCACTCAGCCAGTGGAAAATTACCCATAATTTGCAATTTGTGCTTTAGGCTGAGTTGTGAATCAAATTAACTTGTCACATTCTTCATCCATGCCATGACAGCATTAGGTCTATGTGGTATTTCTTTGTAATTTATTGTTACCTGCAGTGATAATAAAATGATACATTAATAACATTTGGTTAATGATTAAGTTTTAATAATTAATTTTTAAATGTATATTTAATTTCTCAATAGCCAGTTTGCAGACCAGAGCACATCCATGAATATAGGTAAGAGCAAATCTCGTACCCAGAGTCAACGGTCTCCTCAGTCAGCGGTAGTCGTCGCCAGGTTAGACTCTGGGGTAATCACAATGGAATACATATATCAAATTTTTTGATTGACTGGTCGTGTAATAAGAATGGGAGTGGAAGTGACCGGAATCCCAGATTTCTGGGATGAAAAATTCCATTCCCCCAGAGCCCCCAGAGTTCCACCTGGCGACGACCAATCGCTGACTGAGGAGACCGTGGACTCTGGGTACGAGATTGAGGTAAGATCGAGATGAGTGTTAATAAAAAACATCTACTGGTAAATTGTACAGTGCACATACCATTCCACACCTCTATTAAGAAAATAAACTGTGACTCAAGATGTATTTATTAAATGATAAGAATTGACAGCGCGGGGGGGGGGGGGGGGGGGGGGGAGGGAGGGGGGTGTCCTATACATGGAGATGCTCATCAGAAATTGTTATTAGTCAGTGAATACATTCTACATATCTGTACCAAACAATATTTTGTGATTTTTTTTTTGACAGGTTGACGGCATATTCTCTCTATGCTGCTGTCTCTGTTGGTCTACAGGTGAAGATTATTTAATAATTATATACAGTTTGGTTCTGCGCATTCTACGCATATAAGTCATGTATTGTACTGTAAGTTATAAAACACTTCATACAATGATTCGAAAACACTCGAGAAGTATAAAAGGCAATCTGTTTCATGTAGTGAAATTAGTGGATTTGGCGCTATATAAATATTATTTTAATTATGGTTCATTCTTTCAGAATTTCTTTGATATTTTCTTCAGAAGTCTTTTGTGTTCTATGACAGTATAATTTTACTTTATTTGTTGAATAAAACATGGCATTTTCCTTTCCACAATCCATACTCTCTTTTCTATCCCTTTCATAAGTCTGTCTAGATAAGCAACCTAATACAAGTATATGTTAATTCTCTCTTTCAGACAAGTGATATCATTGAATATCTGAGACGTTTGAGCAAGACTACAATCCCTGATGGAATTATCCAGTTTATTAAGGTATGCATATCTCTGTGGCAAAAGTCTGCAAGGATGTGTAATTTAAATAAGACAGATGAGTACAGATGGCCATGAGCTATTAAAACTGACAGAGAAAAAATAACAGATGAGCCAATAAAATTGTCAGCTATATTGATTAAAAAGAATATTAATAAATTAAGCTGATAATTATGTTCTGTGGCACTGATTACCCTTGTCAATAGTAGAAGCATTAATTTATTTGTAAAAAAGGCTTGAATATTATATATATTATAGCAAACTGTTATGCGTGGTCCCTTGATCATCAAGTTCAGGGCTCGACAAAAACCCCGTCCGGTCGTCCGGGGCAAGTAGATTTTCCTGCCGGGCAAGTAACTTTCTCGGCTCACTTGCCCGGCGGGCAAGGACCCAGCCAAGCCTTCTGCCAACTACATTGTTAAAATGACGATTTTGTGAAACAAAACAGTAAATTTTAAGCACATTTGGTCGGGGTAATCAAGGGTTTTAGATGAAGCTGAAATAGGAGACGCCTACAAACAACTGTGGCGCGCGATAAACTTACCGTTCGCTAGGCTGGGAAACCTGCTTTTTCAGTTCTAACTTTGCCATAAAATCAGTCACAGAATAAACTAAAGTTAAAAAACAATTTATCTGGTCTTGTTTTGCTTTCATTAAGATAAATATAGGCCAAAAACACGTCAACAAAGATTCTTTCGGCTCCACAAGCGGCCATGTTTTAAAATCGCCCCATAATGCATTGCAAGCCGTGCAAACCATTGAATACGTCATGTATGCCGATGGATTGTGTCTCTGGTGAGAGGCACAAGCACAGACATTTTTCTTAGGGGCAACCCTGCAAACCAGTTTGTAACTTGGATGTAAATTAAACCAAAAACACATTACAGAGGCCTAACCCAGGAGATTACAAGGCCTAACCCAGTGTATTTTTGTTTTCTTTGTTTCATGAATAATTAATGAGTTTGAGAACCTGGGCAAGTGGGGAGGTACCCCGGGCAAGCAAAATTTGAGAGTTGCTTGTCCAAAGGGCAAGCTGGAATTCCAATGTTTTTCGAGCCCTGAAGTTGACTAAATATTGACAATGCTTCTATAATAATAATAATAATAATTAAGTTCTTTTCTGCGCGTTTAAAAATCTCAACGCGCTTACAAATATTCTAAACTACCGTGGTCCCAGAGATTTTCTTTCTTCTTTCTTCTACTGAACTTGATCAAGCGATCAAAGCGACGCGCTAGAGAAGACAACCTCTGGTGGCAAATGCTATGAATCTCACTTCTATGTTGACGCCAACTGTCAAATTTTCAAAATAGTACCGGTAATTAAAAAAAAAAAATACAGAAATGGAAATTTTTTTATTTCTGTATATAATATACTTAGTCTAATAATTCATTTAAAAAATAATAATTTTATTTTCGTACATTTTTAATTCACATGTCCATTTGCCATTCATTTTATTAATCAACCCTTTGAAGACCACCGAGTCAGGCATGCAGTCGAAAGCTCTGACATTTTTTGCTAGCATTGCTTGGCTGATTTGTATTCTGTTTTTCAGATTTGCACACTTAGCTATGGAAAAGTGAAAATGGTGTTAAAACATAACAGATACTTTGTGGAAAGTGGTCATCCAGTGAGTTCATTTACTCTGTTAGCCAATTTATTTTAAAATATTTTATTTATTTATTTATTTAACTAATAGATTTTAATAATATATATATAATAGAGTGATTTTACAAAACCCGTGAAATGATTACTATACAATTAGATTCTAATTAGACACTAATTCCATTGTTTTTTTTGTTTAGTTTTGACTATTTAGCACTAACTGTTAGATGTTGTTTCAAGGGTTAAAAAAGATCACTCTAATTATTGAAAATTATACATACTTTATTTATAATTTATTTTTTGGATAGGAAGTTCTTCAGCATCTTCTCCGAGATGAAGAGGTTCAGCAGTGTCGGAAGCGCACAGATGATGACATTGAACTTGGCTTAGGAGAGGATCACCTTGTTAAATCTACTGTGGGGGGAAAATCCTCATTAAAGGTGGGAAACAATAAGAAATTAGATGCACAATGTTTATGTATTTCCCTTTATCATATAACTTACAACATATGGGATGTCCATGCATGCCATTCGGTAGAAAACAGTCCCACACACCACGTGAATTATCTATCTAGCTGCATCAACCACTTGAGTCGGGCACGATGTCGGACACGCCACGCATCCCGCTACAGCATTAGTGATCTCAGTTCTGTGGTTCACGCAGCACCACTGTCCTCAAGGAGAGTCTTGATCATAGTCTTGGGAGGACATCCAGGGTTCATCCTCCTGTGTGTCAGTGTCGGACAGTGACCAGCAAGGCTTATACAGTGGTTTTGCTTGTCAGATTGGGATGGTCTCCATATAGGGACTCATTGTTCACATGCTCCATCCGGGCAGCTGATGTTGAAGGCCATTCAGAGCATGCATGTGTAGCAACCAACGTGAATACTGACAGATTATTAGACAAGTTTAGTATACTGGGTAACTTAGTAACTCATCATTTATTTTTGATGTCTTCTATTTTGATTGCAATTGGAAACAGTTAAACAAACCACAAGAATCTAATGGAGAGTCATCTCAAACAACAGAACAGGTAATTCAATATTACAATAGAGAGGTTGTTATGCTTGCTAAATAATAATAGACCATTTCAAAACAAGTCCTGGTACAGTCGCACAACCTTTCAAATGGAAATGAGTTTGATTTGTAAGACAATAAACTTGCAGGTAAAACTCATTTCCGTATGAAAGGTTGTGCACCAGGACTCGTTTTGAAACAGAGGCAAAAGGTAACTCGGAAATGGCGTATATTAATTGCCTTTTAGTTTATTGTTTATTTCTGATATCTTCTTTACTGGACATACAGTTGAACCTGAGGCAGAATTGACTGGCCATCATAGAGATCATAGAGTAAAGTGTATGGATAGGTGCTCAGTTGGGACAAAAAATCCTGGCCATTGTAGAGAGGTGGTCATTGTAGGGAGGTTTCAACAAGAGTAACATTTGGGTGGATCGGCGCATGGCCAGGGACGAAAAATCCTGACCGTTGCAGAAAGTTGTCTGTTAGTGGAGGTTCAAATTACTGTAGTTTTAGTCTTAGTTCATGCTATTATCAATATTATTTTAAATTGTTACAATGCACAGGAACAGCCATCAGAAGGAAACAGCTATTCCTACAGACATTTCTGATTATATTGAGAGGATAGACCAGGATGAAGATGAGGAAGAGGTCTGTAGATATTCATCATTTTAGTAGTAGACATTTGCAATGATCTGTTTTGTATTCATGAATTTGATTGGCTGTCTGATTAGTGGGAGGACAGGGGGGGCCTGGGAATGAAGGGGCAGGAAGTGTACAGGAGGAAGAGAAGAAGAGTGGGCGGGAAGCAAAATTCCCAAGGTGTTGGGAAACAGGAGAAATAGGAGAACATTTTGCAACATTGCGCAATATTTTGCAATAGAAAAAGGTACAAAGAGGTGGGAAGGAAGGGTGTGGGACCAGGACAAAAATGTACAGGAAGCAGGAAGTTCAGACATCCCTGTCCCCACTCATTATTAAAGTTCTACATGTATTTGCTGATAGTCAATCATGGTCATGTTTTTTATATCTTCAGAGTCAAACATATTCATTTGAAGTAGCTCAAGAACACATTGAAACTTTACAGAGAAAGTAAGTATTCTTAAAGCTCCACTGATACAATGTACACCCTCCATCGAGTGCAAGACACTCCGTGGTTGTTCCAACTACACGAATGCAGCCCTACATTGACAATAAGCAGACACCTACCCCATTTACTTTAAAATATTTGAAGAATAAGGATCAAGGTAGCCTGCGAATACAGCGACTTCCATCGTGCGCCGCACTGATGCAGCGTCCTGCGAGACGACCTTCTCGCGGGATGCTGCATCAGTGCGGCGCGCGATGGAAGTCGGCTGTATTCGCAGGCTAGGATCAAGGTACATGTTGTGTGGTTCAATATTCATGTAGTAAATTAAAAATTCTGTATGTGTTCTTTAATTCATGCTTTGTAATAATTATTGTTTCTCTCCTCACAGATGCATTGAACTCGACTATCCTCTATTGGCCGAATATGATTTCAAAAATGATTCAGTTAATCCTGACCTGAAGTAAGATTTTTTGTTGTTTTTGAGTATTGCTGTAGCCATGACTGAGGACATTATAAACGACTACCTGTCCAAAATCAATAACAATTAGTGAGTTTGTATCGCCAATATTTACACAACATATGTGGAAAAGCACACTGATTTTTCTTTTCTTATATTTCTTATAGCATGGACCTGAAGCCAACGACAGTTTTAAGGCCGTACCAGGTATGATAACTTGTATCCATGGGCATACTTTAGTTAAATCCTTGTCGATGTTTGTTCAACTTTTGAAAAATTTGATGACATGTCAAACATTGCCCGGCAATATCATCAGTTGAGGAAACTTTGCACATATAATTTATGAATCTGATGCCGGTCCAACACAAGATGCATGTCAGAGATGCGTTGAGTTGCAATAATTATAGTTTATTAACAATACGTTTTTTGGTTTACTAGGAAAAGAGTCTTCGGAAGATGTTTGGTAATGGAAGAGCCAGATCTGGTGTCATTGTATTACCATGTGGTAAGCTTCAAAGTATTACACAGCCTTTAATAGGATGTGGCTTCATTTATGACATGTGTTCTTGTAAGGATTAACAAACAAAGTGTGTTGTATTGAACACACGGTGACACCTTGTGGCCACACAAAAAGCACCGCAGTTAATAGAGAGGAAGGATAACCATGTGTACAGCCAGTAGCAGGCTTTTAGCCAGAATTTGTAAAGTGGGCGTCCTGGAGGCATGTCCCCCAAAAAATTTGTTAAAGGTTTGGTGCATTTTTCATCATTTTCTCCCAGGATTGGGCGTCCACAGGACACCTGGACGCCCTTCTGGCTAAAAGCTTGGCCAGTAGTCTACTCTTAGAGAGGTTGAAGTATCCCATGTTCATATTATTTTTTGTAAACAGGATCCGGCAAGACCCTTGTGGGTGTGACAGCAGCTTGTACAGTGAGGAAGCGATGCCTTGTTCTTTGTACCTCTGGTAGGTATCACTACAGATTAAAGGCTCCCGTCTTCTCCCTTCCTCCTCCTTTTTCTGTAAATCAAACAGTGAAAAGTCGTTTTCGGTTTTCTCCTTAGGTGTTGCAGTAGAACAGTGGAGATCACAGGTATGGTTATTTTTCCAATAATTATTTAAAGGATAGAAACATTGGATGCGAACTGTAATCCCGATTAGCAGGTCACTATCGCGTTGGACTCCGAATCGAGCTTATCGTGCCAGGAGTATTTTTAGCGCTACTCTCATGGATTTGATGCTAGTCCATTGCTGGTTACCCCCCCCCCCCCCCCCCCCACCCACCCCCCAGCATTTTGTCAGGTTGCCCTAATGGTTTGCTGGTACCCATTTATACTCTCCTGGGTGGAGAGAGGCAATGTTACAGTAAAGTATCTTGCACAAGAACATAACACAGTAGTTATAAATGACAGTAATAAAATTTTATTTATCGATAGAGTCATGTAATTTCAATCGCCTGTTGTGCTGTTTTTATTAATTTATTTTGTTTATTTTAGTTCAAGATGTGGTCGACTATCGATGATCGCACGATCTGTCGTTTTACTTCGGACGCCAAAGACAAACCTGTCAGTAAGTATCATGACTGGAGACATTCCAACAAAAAAGACTGAAATTGTTTTTACATGCCTGTTAGCGAACAAGCAAGGAAGGTTTGAATGATCGGAGACTAGTTGTAATGTTGATAAAAATCGGACGATTTTCGATAGTTTACATACAATTTAACTCGTGCAACTTCCTCTAACGGACTAACCAATCACAGCGAAGATGGCCTTTTGTTTCTGCCAATCAGGTGCAAGCTTATTTGACTTTTCCCACGCTTGCCACCGACTGCATGGTTGTTTCCCGCCTTTTTATGATTCTGCTATTGTAGAACTTCATTTTGCGGCTCTTTCTCGACAGATTGTAACATTGCTATTTCAACGTATTCTATGGTGTCATTCACTGGAAAAAGATCCTGGGAAGCTGGAGAGGTTAGTTTATATCACGCCTATATCACGCCTATATCACACCTAAATCACGCCTGATATTGTATAGTTGTGTCTGCGAGGTCATGTACTCATCAAAATCTTTCTAATATTGTTCTTCTTATTATTATTTTTGCTTGGTAGGTCATGAATTTCATGCAGTCACAGGAATGGGCTTAATGATTTTAGATGGTAAGGCTTATCAAGATCAACCAGTAAAAAAATATTATCGTTTTTCCGAGAAGCCGAAGATTTGTTTCCAGAAACGAAAGTTCCCGTGCGAGGCAATGAAGTGCAGTACATTTAGATTTGCCGAGATGCGGTTGCTGTTCGCCATCTTGGGTTACCTTGTTAACCCAGTATATCTTTCCTTTTTAGAGGTTCACACTATTCCAGCCAAGCAGTTCAGAAGAGTTTTAACAGGTAAGGACGTTATGAAGTGGTCGGAATCCTGGGATCCTATTGAATCCTTGACTGACGGAAATAATTTTGCTTGGCAACATGACATGAGACGTTCCCAACACTTTTACAAACATGGTATTTCAAATGGAATAAACCTTAGATTTCAGTATTAACTTCTTGTCTTCTTTGAAGTAAAAAAGTAGTCTTAATCTTGTTTTTCTTCGCACAATAGTTGTTCAAGCGCATTGTAAACTGGGACTCACAGCAACTCTGGTCCGAGAAGATGACAAGATTCAGGTTCGTACCCGCCCTAACTTTTTCCCGCCACTGCCCCAAGCCTCTCGCGGGCTAGTGAACCACTCGCAGACTAGGTTCGAACTTTCGCTTGGAAGATTAATCACCTTTTACGATCAGAGTCTGTCGCCAAGGATTTGCTGAGCCTGCGGTTTCCGTCAGGGTAAAATCCCGGGCCAAACGAGAGCGAGAGTCATCGACGACTCTCAAGAAAAATTTGAGCAGGTTCAAATTCGACAAGAGTCGATGAGAGCACATGAGAGCGCATGAGAGTGTATGAGAGTTTCATGCCGAACGAGAGCGAGAGTTTGAACTCTAGGTAACTCTCGTCTTCATTTAGCCCGGGCTTCATGGCAGAATGATATGACTTTCGAAGTGCTTTCAGAAATCATTGTATATTCTTTACGAAGTTTGCTATCAAGGAAATTGTCTCACAATGAGAGATGTATATGCTCCTGGTATTGCTTTCATATGGAAAATTTTAAACCACGATTAAAATTCCTTTCCATTGTTATTTTAGGACTTAAATTTTCTTATTGGACCCAAGCTTTATGAAGCTAACTGGATGGAACTGCAGAACAATGGATTTATTGCACGAGTCCAGTGCGCAGAGGTGCTGTATCTTACGTATTTCAAAATCTTCATTTTTAATAGCTTTACTCATTGCGCTGTTGGAGACGCGGTTGGACTCCGGATCGAGTGGTCTGGGTTCGAGCGCTAGCCGAAGTCACTGTGATTATGTTCTTGGGCAAGACATTTTACCCTCATAGTGCTTCTCTCCACCCAGGAGTAAATGGGTACCGGCGAATTGTCAGGGCAACCTGATAAAAATGCTACGGGGTGATGGACTAGCATCCCATCCAGGGGGAGTAGCGATACTCCTAGTCACTTCATGCTATGGAAACCGGAGTTAAGGCGCCAGCCTGATAAGCCACTTAGGTTTGTAGTCAGACTTTGACCTTTCCTTAAATTGCGCTAATAATTGTTTTAATGTTACTGTTTAGGTATGGTGTCCAATGACACCTGAATTTTACAGGGAATATCTCAACATCAGAACACGAAAGAGAAAGGTATGGCATTTTATATACACTAAGATAAATACAGTTGAACCTCCCTACAACGAACACCCTGCATGAATGGGACAGAATTAACTGGCCGTTGTAGGGAGGTTTCAATAAGAGTGAAAACGATCGGGACGAAAAATCCTTGCCGTTGTAGAGAGGTGGCTGTTGTATAGGGGATCCTATAAGAGTTCAGTGTATATGGATTCATCGGATTGGTGCACATATTGAGTACGGGATTGACTACGAGTAGGACTTTCGAATTTTAAATCAGTCACGTCAGTTCCCAGAGCCCTCGCTCCTCCCATGTTGCTGACCAGTAGAGAAGGAGGCTCTAGGAAAGAGATTGGTGTTAGACGTGTTAATGTAAACCCTGCGCACTAGGTTTGAAAAGTCGTGCTAGTACTCAATCTCGTACTCGTACTCCGATCTAAAGGTCTCTATTTTTTCTATTTCGTTCTATTTTTTCAGCTGTTATATGTCATGAATCCAAACAAGTTCCGTTCTTGCGAGGTAAGATAAAGCTTGCGAAATAAATAATGCAATAATTATAGGATTTCCTTCCTACCTTTCTTCTTACAATTGGATTTCAAGTAACATTCACCACTTCAGAAACGAGAAGCAATCTGGGGCGAGTCGCATCTCGCAGTCGCTTGTGGGACCGTTACTGGGGACGCGTCGTCAAGCTGTCCGTTATCTTGTCCCCAGTAACGGTCCCACAAGCGACTGCGAGATGCGACTCGCCCCAGATTGCTTCTCGTTTCTAAAGTTGCGACTGAATACCTAAGAAATCAAACCTGTTTTTCTACGTCGACGAACGAGCCAATGTTCCTTATGAACGTAAAGTTGGTTAACGCTTACCGCTGTTGGAAGGCCTCTTTTTGTGCATCGTCCCATCTGCGCCCAGTAACTGTGTTATTTCTCTCTCTCCGCAGTTTTTGATCCGTTACCATGAAAGGTAAGATTATTAAAAAAGATTTACGAAAAGCAACATTGTCATAAAATAAACATTTTGCTCAAAAAATAGGTCAAACAAAACAAACATTTTCTGTTATAATGGTGGTGTATTCCATTTCTTTTCTTCAGACGGAATGATAAAGTCATTGTTTTCTCGGACAACGTGTTTGCACTCAAGAAATACGCTGAGAAACTAAAGAAGTGAGTTTGATTCATGCGCGCATTATCGCGTGCGTAGCAGCCGCTGGAGTATCACGGGCGCGTCATGGAGGGGCGCGTGCGAGGGAGGAGGACGCACGCGCGAGGAAGCAGGCGTACGGGGGGAGAAAATATGTTACTCCTGCCTTCTACACCGTCTACCGGCGCGTTAACATTTATGTAGCTTTTCTAATTTGTTTTTAACATGTTCTTTAGGACAACCTATGCTGATGTATAGATAATTTTTGAAAGATTCGTCAGACAATGACACAAGCTACTCGGAAATAATTTCCGAGTTCTCCCAACAGGAGTCGAAGCCATGACCTTCCGTACCCCCATAGGAGACAATCGTAGCAGTATGTGGGAAGTTTGTCACATTTAAACCTAGTTATATGGTCTAAGCTCCCACAAGTCTCCTGTAGCTCAGTGGTAGAGCGTTTGACCGGTGTGCGGAAGGTCAAAGGTTCGACTCCTGTTGGTGGAACGGTTGGGCATGCATATGGGGCTAATCACCCTCGGAATTTTCTGTCCAAGCTTCTTGTGTCACTGACTGATGACTATGCTTAATGGATCATCATATCTTTTCAAGTTAATTTTAGTTAACTTTATTATTTTCAGACCATTTATTTATGGACCCACCCATCAAGGTGAACGAATGCAAATTTTACAGAACTTTCAGCACAACCCTCTGGTCAATACGATATTTATCTCCAAGGTAAGATAAATCTGGCTGCTTTGACTCGTGCAAGAACATCGTTTTCAGGATAACGGATGTGTATTTAGCCTGCGAATACAGTCGCCTTCCATCTCGCCCCGCTTGCAGAGACGCTGCAAGTGGAGCACGATGAAAGGCGACTGTATTCGCAGGCTAATGTGTATTCTATCTTCGCTTTGACAGGTTGGAGATAATTCCTTTGATCTCCCAGAAGCAAATGTTCTGATTCAGGTATGGCAAAAGACAACAAGAGCGTATTTTAGCTCTCTCCTCCGCAGAGGATCGCTCAGGAGAAATCCGCTGAACGTGGTGTTTGCAGCGGCAAGTAACGGGCGCATCAACGAACCGCTTCCCTAAATTGCGCCTGCACTCATTGCGTTCAGCGGATATCTCCTAGCGAGCCTCTGCAGAGGAGAGAGGTATTTTAGTGTTTGTATATAATGCCTCCAACCTGCAATTTTCGTTTGTTTTCATGTGTTTTCCGTTCCTGTTTAGATTTCTTCGCATGGTGGCTCAAGAAGGCAGGTTAGTGTGTACATTGATTTTCTGATATTTTTTTTTTCTCAGAGCCCGCGGTTTTCACAGAGAAGTTGACGTAAGCAACATGACGTATCCTTCTGGCGCTATATCACGTGACAACTTTCGGAATACTTGCGAGCGCCCGTGCCATATTTGGAGAATAAGCTTCGGAAACTGTTCGCGTTTCTACGAAGATTTGCCGAAAACGGTACTAGTTTTCGCGACTGGGCTAAGTCACCCTGTTAGATGTCGAGAAGAGAAATATTCACAAAGGGGCATGGTTGTTTAATGAAATTACCACTTCATCAATCGAAACTTTTCTCTTGGAAAAACAATCTTAGTTTTCATCAGTAACTTGTTTATTTACTTTATATTCTGTCTTATTTGTAACAGGAAGCTCAGCGACTTGGTAGAATTCTCCGAGCGAAGAAAGGTAGGTACTGTACCTCGCCCCAAACGGAGTGTGCTTCCGTCAATTCTGAAGATTAATACGTTTAGCTTTGATGTCAAAATTCAGTGGCACATATCCATATTTTTAAAGTATGGGACCACACATCCCCCCCCCCCCCCCCCCCCACTGCTTACACATCATATTGCGCTGTACGTTAGAACATTGGGAAGGAAGCCGTTATCTTGTTGTGTTTTCAGAATATGCGTTATGCTTTCACATTTTTCATTATTTATTTTCTGTAGACATGGCTGCCGAGGAATACAATGCCTTCTTTTACACCCTCGTCTCCACGGTGAGTAGCGTGAAAAGAGAGCATCGGGGGGGGGGGGGGGGTGGAGGGGGTACTCCCCTATACCCCTTTATAAGCTATGTGGCACCCCAAAGGGTATGGTTTTTAAGCCCTTTTGGTCTGAAAATGGGTATAGATTTTGAACATTTTGGTGGCAAATTGGGTATGTTTTGCCTGCTTGTCTGAAATAGGGGGAACAGGGGGTACTTTTTAAAGGTCAGCCGGTCAGGTCTGAAATTGGTTAGGGGAAATCACATATTTTTAAGCACGAACTAACGTTTTGTCCTCAATTTGGCTTATTTTCAACCTCACAGGACACTGAGGAGATGTTCTATTCTGCAAAACGACAACGTTTTTTGGTGAACCAAGGATACAGCTTTAAGGTACGTTTACAACTACATTGTAACCCCGATGATGTTATTACGCCCCCTTTCTAATAACCCCCACTTACCTCTAAATGTCCTCAAATTTTAGTAATAAATTGGTTTTTTTTTGCTTAAGGTCATTACAAGGCTGGCTGGGATGGAAGATGTAAGTATAATATGGCTATTGAAATCCACTCACTCAAATAAAACCCAGTCTCTTGGCTCCTTCATGCTACACACTTCATGTGATAGAGCGGTATTCAATTGAGTGTCGAAAGTAATCGCTGAATTCCTTTGTTTTGCTTAACTACGCTCTGTGATTGGTTTAAAATACATACTCAACCAATCAGGTGCAAACCCAAAACCAATCACGACTTGGTCGCACGCGTTTTCCCGCGCTTGGCGCCGGTTACGTGCATTTTCTTCGAGTTCTCATTGGTTCATTCTGTTGTTTACGTTTGTTGTGATTGGTCATTATAATTGCTTTGGTTTTGTTTTACGACACTCAATTGAAAACAGCTCTATATCAAACACGAGAGACAGTGTTTCATCACATTTCCAAACATCGAGAAGAAAGTTGAAAATACGACGCGCAGCGGAGTATTTTTGATGAAATTCAAGGTGTTTGGAAATGTGATGAAACACTGTCTCGAGGGTTTCATATATCTTCTCAATCGAAGCTGAAACTAAGGAGTAAAATCGTAAAAATCTCTGCTAATTAAGATCAGATACCATCCAAACCACCATCACGGTTATGATTTCCTTTGTTTTAACTTGATGAATTATTAATGATTTGAGAATTCTATTTCCAAACTCTATCGGGAGTACAGTTGAACCTCCTGTAAGCGGACACCCTTGGGACCAGAAAAAGTGTTCACTTAGGAGAGGTCTCCGCTTATGGGAGGTTAAAAATGTAGCGTTTGTATCTGGCTGGGACCAATACTTAGGTGTCCGTTAGCGGAGTTTCGACCGTATTTCCGCTGTTCAATTATTTCCATAATTTTCACCACTCATTCTCTCTTGATTTCGCCTTTGCCAGATTATTTTACAATATCCCTATGCATGTTTAAGTTGCGTTGCGTTGCGCTGAGTTGAGTTGAAATGAGTTGAGTTGCGTTGAGTTTAGTTGAGTTGCGTTGCGTTGCGTTGCGCTGAGTTGAGTCGAAATGAGTTGCGTTACGTTGCGTTGCGCTGAGTTGAGTTGCGTTGCGTTGCGTTGCGTTGCGCTGAGTTGCGTTGCGCTGAGTTGAGTTGCGTTGCGTTGCGTTGCGTTTGCAGCAGAGTATTATATTTTGTTTTTGTTCGTGCAGGAGAATTTAGAACTTGGAGAAAGAAGAAAACAGCAAGAACTTCTTCAACAGGTGTGTAGACTAGACTGTTATATTCAAATTTATCTGTCTTTACTGTTTGTCCTAAAATCCACTGCGTCTCTTTGACCTAACGAAACAGCAAACTTCTACTTCTGAGTAGTGTTGACCACATGTACCCTCCTATATCTCCTATAAATGTGGCTCGTCACGCAATCTATCCTAAGATTGGGTGACGAGCCAAAAGAATGAGACCAAAAAAATTAACGTGCATGTTGTGTTTTAGGTGCTTGCTGCCAGTGATGCAGATGCCGAAGAAGAGAGAGTCGCTTCTGAATTGAGCCGCAATAGCTCACAGGTACGTTTTTGTATGAAGGGAGAGGGGAGGGTAAGGTCACAAGTTCGTCTCTGCATGACAACGGAGGGGAAGGTCACAGCTACGTTTTTGTGTGATGGGAGAGGGGAGAGTCAATTGTACGCCCTTGTATGAGAGGGGAGGGAATGCAGGGACGTAGCCAGCCATTTGTTTCCACTGAAGATCATCATGATGGGGGGCTATGAAGCGAGTGGTGGATGCGCGAGCCTCTAGAAAATTTTGAAATCAAGAGGCTTGGAAATGCTATTTTCGGCATTCTCCACGAGGTTTTGTTAACTTTAGTTGATACATATAAAAGTTGATACATATATCCGGCCCTTGGTATGTACACTAAACAACAATTCCTGTTAAGCCCGGGCTTAATGGCCTAAAGGGTAGCTACGCCACAGGGATGGTCTCAGGTACGATTATGCATGATAGGGGAGAGTCACAACTATGTCTTTGCGTGCCAGGGGAGGGGAGGGTTGGTGCGTTTTAGTATGACATGGGGAGGAATGGGACTTGGGTACATCCTTGTATGAGGGTCTTAGGGTTTTCTCGCTTCGCGTTCGAGTATCGTTCCTCCGAGTTTCTCGCAAAAGGAAAGACTTGTTTGGGAAATGTTTACGTGGGTTTCAGTTACATTACCGCGTCAACTCAAGATCGAAGTCTCGTCAAAAGATCCCCGTACACTCTCGTTGTTTTATTTACATTGCATTTTCTTTACAGAATTCACTCGTATCTCGCCGACAAGGCTCCATGGCGTCCATGTCAGGAGCAGATGACATGATGTACCTGGAATACAGGAGTGGCGCTAAACAAACCAAGAGCCGGCATCCTCTCTTTAAACAGTTCAGGAAAAAATAAACTCCTTTACTTCTGTGCTGCGTGCGTGGCGTGGCATGCGTTGCCTCAACACAGCGGTCAAACGCACTGCGCGCGCGCGAAATTCCCGCCAAAACTACCGCTACGAAGTCCTCCACTGTGAGGCCAAAAGTTAAGATATTTACTGAAAAGTTAAGCGTTGTACGCCGAGTATGCATAGATAATGTAATAATTGTTATCCACCTACTTTGAGAACTTTGGATCCTGAGTGACTGCATTTTTAGTAACGTTTCATTCCATTACGGTTCGAACTCTTGGCAAGGCAACGACAACTGGAAGTGGCTTTAAATTTTGCGTTTGACCGCTGTGTGGGCGTTGCCTGCGTTAGTAACATTCAAATCGAGGACGGACGTGAATGAAGAAAGGAGAATGAGGCGAGAATGAGACACAAGGAAGACCTCTTGCTCGCCCCACTTCTTTTCCGTGGCTTAAAGCCGATCGTTCCTGGGTAGCAACCATCTCAAGAAAAGCAATGCTTTTGAAGGACTTATTACATCAGTCAACAATTAAAGTTGCGGAATTCTCGATATAAACTGTTATAAAAGTGACACTGAAATAGGATGGAAGATCGTTTGTCAATTTATTGTCAATAAATTATATCACAACGTTCTCTTTCCAGCTCCCTATATTTTTTTCTGAAGGTAAAGTACCCTTGCCGCACACCGCAGAAGATTGCGCAATTTCTGTGATTATTTCAACGTTCTGTGGGGTGAAAATGGATGGCTCGGCTGTTGTAAGCGGCCACTAGCAGTATAAGGGATTGGTGGCCGCTTACGGGAACTTGTACCGCTGACACTAAACGGTATAATTAATACGATAAAAATATCATCATATGAATGACAAAACAAATAAATATGAAGATCGACAAACATTTGGGGGTGTCCGCATATCGGAGCTTCGAAACAACAGAAAAATCCAAATTGTACACCTCGAAAGAATGGCCGCTTACGGGAATGTGTAAATACACAGTTTGTACTATGAGCTAGAGTTCAAACGGGGTTTTGTCAAGGCGGCCGTAAGTAGACTGTCCGCTTACGAGAGTGTCCGCTCAGAGCTGTGCTGATTTATATATTGGTGAGTCACGTCCTGGTAAGTTCAGTTTCACTTGAATTTCTAAAATCATCATACGAGCGATCAAACTTCAGGTAGCTAAGAAGTTCAGGGAGAGCTTCAGGTAAAATTGCTTTCAGTTGTTTTCACATTCAACCAGAGAGGACTATCCTCAGTATCCTGCATGACAAGTATTAAAATTGTCAGGTGGATTAATTTTTTTTCTGGCACGAAAATCATGAATATCGACGCGAACTGAATTAATTCGCAGTTAAAAAATTATGTGGGCTGTTGCCAATATTTTTTGCAATGTACCGATATATGTCATATATTATTTCTACTTTCCAGTTTTCGAGTCTCCCGACTTCCGATCGGTTACATTCGATTCCCGACAAAACTTTATTTTCTCCCGAAAGAGCGTTTATATTGCGGTGTGCGACAAATGCAGACCGCAGACCCAGACATAACCCTAACCATAACCCTAACCAAAAACTAACCCTAACCCTAAATTAAAATTGTTGGTGTTAGGATTAGGGTTAATTTTTAGGGTTTGCCTGTTAGGGTTAGGGTTAGTCTGCAGTCTGCATTTGTCGCACACCCGGTTTGTATTGACCTTTATTAGGAGCTAGTTGTCGCCTTCTGTCTGAATGATAAAATTGAATTTACTCCTCTTTATAGTTTGAATTGATAAGCTGAGCCTCCGATATATTCGATCAACGATGCAAGCTCTTGAGTTTCTAACTCGGAGTGTTTGTTCAAATTAAAGCCACGGAAATGATAGGTACGGAGACTGTAGAACCCCGCTAACTCGAACTCCCAAGGAAAACAAAAAAATAGTTCGAGATATCGGGAGTTCGAGTTAGCCGATAGTAAATGACTGAAAAACAAGGGCAAGGGGAATGGGTTTTGTAATGTTTAAGTGATGGGTCACAATCTCTGACTGATTCATATACTTTATTCGCTCGCTCTGATTATAAACTCGCGGTCTCCTATCTCTCCGACCTCGTGTCCCCGGTCTCGTGTCTACTCAAGCATCACAATGTCAATCAAACTATAACGGAACCGGAAGTGGTCATTACATTCCTCCCCACTTCGGATAAGCTAAAACAAACAACAACCGTAACGTAACATAACTAAGGGTCCCTTTTGGGGTTTCACAGTTTCTAAGCGTAGTCTTTGAGGAATGCTGGAGGTCTCCTAGAGCTTCTTATTGGATAACGTCGCACAGGGTCCGGCGCCTCAGGGTCGTCATCCTCCACAGGTGCATCTTCCGTTGAGGAGGTCAGATCATCGCCGTCTGGCTCTTCTGTATTGGCCAGAGCATCCGGGTCCAACTGTTTGAAGAAAGAGGAGTTCCGGGTTATTTCCTTTCCTTCCCTCTTAGCAGTGATCATTGTGCCTTTGCGCTGTGTCACGACGTAAGGCTCTGGGTCATAGGGGTACCAGATTTCTTGTTTGATGGGTCACGCCTGACCATGACCGTGTCCCCCTCAGCTAGCTCGCTGCGCTTCACATAAACCTTGTCATCGGCATATCTCTTCATCTTGCTCTTTGCGAGCTCGTCACGGTGTTGGATAGATGCGGGATCCTTTTTGTTGCACGGTGCTTCAGGCAACTTTGTGCGCATGGGGCGGTTGAAGAGTATTGTAGCCGGTGGTTTGCCTGTTGTGCAGTGCGGTGTCGCTCTATAGTTGCGAAGCAGCTCGCACAACTCTTCCTGCCAGGGGCGGTGCTCCACTTTTGCTGCCTCGATAGATTTCTTGAGGGTTCGCATGAAGCGCTCTGCTTCGCCATTTGCGCGTGGCCACAGAGGTGTCACTCGACGGTGGTGGAATCCGATACGCCGCGCAAATTCGGCAAACTCTTTCCCGTTGAATGGCGGGCCGTTGTCTGAACGTAGAGTCTCCGGCACGCCAAACTCTGCGAAGATCTTGTTAAGGCGTGGTATCACGACTTGTGCGGATACCGAGGTTATTACCTCGACCACCGGGTATCTCGAGTAGTCGTCGTAAATGACGAGTAGGTATCCTCCGCCGGACAGTTCCTTGAAGTCTACACTGACTTCTCGCCAAGGCCCTTCTGGTAGCGATGACATGCGGAGCGGCTCGCGCTTCGTTTCTGGCGTTGCTGCTTGACACGCAAGGCAAGATTTAACCTTTTTCTCAACAGCGTCGTCAATTCCTGCGAACCAAACTTTCTCACGCAGTAGGGACTTCGTTTTCGCGATCCCCTGGTGGCCTTCGTGGGCGAGGTCGATCACGCGTTGCTGCATGGCCTCAGGAACGATGATCCTCGTTCCTCGTAGGATGATGCAGAATGTAGAGCAGATGGTCAGCTCTCCTCGGACTCGTTCTAGAGCTCTGAAGGTTGTCAGATTGATGTCAAGGCGCTTCGCCGGTTCAAACCAATTGTTGGTGTGTATCGCGTCCGCAACGGCCTGGAGGGTCGGGTCTCGGTGCGTTGCCTCAGCGATGTCCTCCAGCCTTAGAGCTTTGGGTGCTGAGGTGTGGGCGATGTAATCTACGAACTCTTCAGCAATCCGCTCTTGCCGACTGTTGGGTGTTGTCGATTTCTCTGGGTGTCTCGACATATAGTCGGCGGGGTTGTCTTCACCTTTCTTGTAGGCGACCGTCACTTGGTAGGGCTGCAGCCGGAGTGCCCATCTCTCGATCCGTGCTGGTGGCTTTGATTGCGGGTTGTTATAGATGGCGACTAGCGGCTTGTGGTCCGTATTCACGTCAACCGGTTTTCCGTATACGTACAGGTGGTAGTATTCGCACCCCCATACTACAGCCAGGGCTTCGCGTTCTGTCTGACTGTAACGTTGCTCGACTGCGGTGAGGGATCTGCTTGCGTATGCGACCACATGTTTGTTACCGCCGGCGGGGTCGGTCTGAGCATAGTTAGTAGTTACTAACTATGGTCTGAGCGAGTATCGCACCAAGTCCCACGGGGCTTGCATCGACGTTGATCTCTGTGGGCTTGTCAGGATCAAAGTATGCTGTCACGGGTGCTTCTGCAAGGGCGTCCTTGAGCTGTTTAAGTGCACGATCATGGAGTTCCGTCCACTCCCATGGTGTATCTTTTTGTGTGAGCTCGCGCAACGGCTGTGTCAGCGTCGCGTACGCCGGGATGAAACGCGAGCAATAGTTAGACATGCCATAGTTAGTAGTAGAGGGGACTGGTTAGGAAACCCGGCGAACTTCAAAGGCGCCAAACAACAGGGGCTCTCTGATGTTGAACAGACCCATCACGTGACTCTGACCGTGCACAGTCAAAACAAGATGGCGGACAATGTGAGCGAAACTTTACTTGTTTGGTGACGATTTTGAAGCCATTTTGGACATCCTAGAAGAAGATGAAGAGTTTGAAGAGCAATGTGAGGCTGCAGTTAGCGATGTAAGTAGCAAAAGATCTCTTTGCTCGCTATAATATGTGATTTCCAGTCCTTATTTGCCTTTGTTCCTGTTTCCATCATAGATCCAAGCAACAGATATTGTTTGTAAAGACTGTGGAAAGAAATACAAGACGAGAGGAGGCTACGAAAGACATAGGACATCAAAACATGACGATCAACAACAGAGTCAGATGCCCCTCACGCCGAGTGTTCTTACCGAAATTGTGAATAATGCCGTAAACAAAGTAAAGGAATCCAGAGTTTTCGCTGCCAGTTTGAGGAACGAGTTTAGCGCTTATAGATATGTACAGCTCGAAGAAGGAACTGCAGAATTCTCTGAGATGAAAGTACTTTATGATTCTTATTTAAAGAGTGGGAACACTGAGAAGTTCTATGGAAGATTTTATTCTCAGGTGCCATTGAAATCTACGAGCTTTTTTCCAGGACTGTCACGAAATGCTGCTACATTACTAGCTACAAAAGTAGCTGATTGTATGCTCGTACACTGCAGGCACATCAAGTCACCTGACGGCAGTGTTTCTCCATCAAAAACTATGTTATCAGACAAAGAGAAGGCTGGTTTACAGTATCTGGGGGGATATGTGTTTGCACAGTCTTTACAAAAAGTGTGCAAGAATGTCTACAAGTGAGAGTCACCAGGCAATGGCTCTCTTGAAAGCTGGAAAACTGCAAGATAAATATGACAAGCAAAAGCTAGTGTCAAGTTTGAACCGTGGAGGACTTTGGGCTGTAACAGGACATGCGTATAATGTATTCTCAAAGACTGAACATCATTTTCGACAGTTAACTTCTAATACTACTGGACGCTTGCAGAGGGTGGACATCACTAGTATAACTCACAAGTCTATTACTGATAGTTATCTGATTTCTAGCTTCCAGAACATGGTTTCAGATGCTGAACTTGTTCCAACCAGTTGTGTCAGCAAGGATGTCTTGCACAGCATTGTAAAGTTGTACGTAAGGGTTCGTGCTTTCTCATTTGCCAAGGATATAATTCAGCAACATAAAATGAAACTGAAACAGACCAAAGGCAAGGCTCTTCGCAAAGGCATCAAGAGGAGCTGCGAAGAGCAAACACAACAGAGGCAGAACTAGAAAAGTGAACAATTATTTTAATGTAAAATAGCAAGAATAATATATTTAGACTGCCTAAGCACATAAATTCATCCCTAATAGTTCACTATGGATGGGAACATTAATTTTCATAGTTACTGTTGATCCTGCAATCTCAAACTTCAGTGAGGAAACAACAAACTTATGCAATAGAACAAGATATAGTTGCAAGTGTTTATTTAAATTGTATTACATATTAGGATATACCACACAAGTGAATAGTGCTTTTCGCGTGTTCTGATTGGTTAACTCGGAGGTGATTAGCAAAGTACTATTCACCTCCGAGCAGCCAAAGATGGCATATTGTCGAAAAATAAAGTTATTTCTAAGTCCGATAGTTATTCAGCTTGTGTGGTATATACTAAAATGATTTTTTAACCAAAAAATCCCAGCAAAATATATCAAGGCCCTCACCTCCCGGTGAAAATCATGCAAGACCTTTCTGGCTGAAAAAAAAATTCCACAACCTGGTCCACCCCTTACAATCAGCAAGTTAAATGTTTGATTTGGAGATACAGCATTACCAAAATATAATTAACAACAGCGAGGTAAATATCCACCACTTTCACCGACACTGAGTTGAATAATATTGTTAATTATATTTTTTTAGATTTTTAATACAGAGTCTGGCTTCTCAAATCAATTGAATATAAAGGCGCAGACAGCTTCTTAATGTTGAGCCCTTGTCCAAGGCTTTGCAATAATTTTTTTCCCTACTTGGACTTAATGCAGGTTTATGTTTAGGAGAAATGGGCTTGTGCAAATTTTTTGGGGGAATTGCCACCCTCCCCCAACTTTGGATGGTCCACCCCTAACTACAAATGTATGTCACTAGTAGGCTTGATATTTCACAACTTTGTGGTTTGTAAACAGAAGTTCTAAATGTTTTAATCTTATATGCCTTTGCTCAAAAAACCTCATGGACAGGTAATTACATTGTACTAATTTACTTATTTCTTTTATCACTAGAGTGATTACACTTTACCTGCAAAACAGATAGTGGGATTCTAGCAGATTGTATTATCCTATTAAAAGCATACACAGTAAATCACACACTAGCACCAGTAGTACTGATTACCACACTATCACATGGTAAACTATGATTTCCTGTTTCATGTGTAAACACTCAATGCCATAATGACAACTGGAACATTAAAAATATACTTCAAAAAACCCTCTTTGTGAATAATTCTTCACCAAGTACAACTACCCTAGTCAATAATGATTATAGTAGTGAAGTCCAGTTTGTATTGCTATATTTAAATAAAAATAAAAAATCCAGAGCAGACGGAATTGGGGGCCAGAAGGAATTGAGGCCACGTCCTGTATAGACAATATCCAGATCATAAAACATCATTTTTTCTCATTTCCCTCTCTCCATATGCTATCTCTATACAGTCGCTAACAAAAACATTGCTCTGACGAGAAAAATATTAATACAATACCCTACTTGTGGTGCAAAAATATGCACTGAGGGAAATTATGAATCTTTGAAGAACTGATAATGTCCAAGAACAAATTAAAGTGCATATTTTGGCTCACAAGTAGGGTATTGTTGTTATTATCCAGCACATATTTTTGAACGCATGAGGATGAAGGATATTGAGTGATATTTTTCGTCCGCCGGCGGAAAAGTATCCTTTCGTGGGAAAAATTGACCAATCATGCGCGCTCAAAAATATGTGCTGGATTATAAATACAGATGGATACCCTTTGTCTTTCTCTATAGAGCAATGCTTTTGTTAATGACTATATTTTGTAATATTTATAAAACTAACCTAAGTGCAAACTAGTTTTTCATTTTGCTGGTCATTCATGAAATTGTAGCACTGCAGCTACTGCAGCTTTTATAAAAGCATGCACTTGTAATCGACTTAGTAATTACGTAAGCTTCCTTTTTTTCCTGCATGGTAACTTAGTGTCAGTGACCTGCTCCCATGATCTGCGTTTGTCTTTCCTGCCTCTTGTGTTGCCACTTTGACAGGAGACTGATCTCTGTATTCTGATAGTGTTAGCATGATACCCAAATGCACGCATGTCTGGGTTATCGCTGCGCCTGCCCAGCTTACGCTGGCTCCCGAAGTATTCCTCCACAGGGTCTTGGCAGAAGCGCTCTGTCAGCACAAACTCGGTTCCTTCATGGAGGAGGAACTTTGTCGCCTCAATGGCCGAGTGGACTGTTATCCTGATCCCCTCATACGTCTGCCAGGACAGGAACATGCGGCCTCTGGCATTCTGCGTAAAGTTCCCTGGACGGTTTTGTCAGTACTTTCCTTCCATAGCCTCAGGTACTCCAGGAAAATCCATCAAGGACTGGAACCTGAATTACGAACAAGAAAACAATAATTTACTCTTATTTAGAGCCCAACAAAGTTTATAAAATCGAATGTTTTTCGCTGTAAATAAGAGTAATTTTCTGGCAACGATCGAGCCAAGTAATTTATTTAAGAAAACAGCTGGAAGTAGCCTCCTCTGCAGGCAACCTGGTGAAATAGCAGCCAGCACTCGTGACCACAGGAACCCCATCACATGGATTCCCTCATGGCCCACAAAGATCTGATAAGTTAAACTAGCATTTGGATTGGATAACTAGTGTTGCCTTCCTTATTTGGGGGTTTTCTGTTCCAAAAACCTCTCAGCTGATCAGCAGTGGCACCACTTACTTTCTCTTACTATTCAATCACATTACAGTGCATTGTAACATCAGACATACCTCTCATCATCATCAGATTTGTAGGGGGCAAGGAATGGCTTGCGCTTCTTCAAATGTTCTGTAGTGCTACGCACATTCAGACAATCGAAGAAGGCATCCATCTTCTCGCACAGCTTTGCAGTTGCAGCTGCCTCAGGTGGTCCAAATGCCTTAAGTACTGCAGCAACAGAGGCACTGAGGACTTGTGCAGCTAGGTTGACCCTCATCACAGCATACGAGTTGAGATTGATGTGCTCGTAGGTCAGCTTTGGTAGCAACTTCAAGCCACTGTCAGCATCCTGGTAGAACAGCTGGGAGATGTGCTGCCAGACAAGGTAGCCCTGGTGAAAATCTTTTAAAGATCTTTGAAGATCCTTGAAGATCTGCATGAAGATCCTGGTGCAGATCTTTGAGGATCTTTATAAAAAATCCTCAAGGATTTACAAAGATCTTTGAGGATCTTCAAGATTCTTGCCAAGATCCTCAATTTTCTTGCCAAAGATCTTCAAGGATCCTCGAAGATCCTTGAAGATTTACAAAGATCTTTGTAGGATCTTTGTAAGATCCTTGAAGATATTTGCAGGAATTTTAAAGATCCTTGTAAAATCCTTGAAGATCTTTGCAAGATCGTCAAAGATCTCTGCATGAATCTTTAAGATCTTTGTAAGATCCTTAAAGATATTTGCAGGAATCTTCAAGATCTTTGCAAGATCCCAAAGATCTTTGCATTAATCTTTAAGATCTTGGTAAGATCCTTGAAGGTCTTTGTATGAATCTTTAAGATATTTGAATGTAAGATCCTTAAATATCTTTGCAGGTTTAAGATCTTAATAAGATCTTGAAGTAATTATCTTATTAAGATAATAATTATTGTAAGATTCTTGTACTTACATGTACATCTTACAAGAACTTGTAAGGTTCTTACAAGATCTTGTTATAATATTTATTGTTTCCTTTGTATAATAAGATACTTACAAGATGTGGAATTTGCAATGTCATACAAGATCTTTATAAGAATCTTGTTAGCTAGAATCGTATAAGAACTTCCAGAATTTTCTAAGTTCTTGTAAGATGCTTATCAGACTTTGCAAGTTACATGCATCTTGTAACATTCTTGCATATCAACATCAAAAGCAATAATAAAAGTTATATACATGTAGTATAATGTACTCAGATGTTTTGGAACCAAATGCAGTTTATTTGACTTCAAAAGAAGTCACAAGCAATTAATTCTATCTGCTCAATTCCAACATTACATTTAGCAATTAAATGCACAAAGATTGTACAAAACTAAATTGAGCAACAACAGAATCATTACACTACATGCACATAGAGAGAATGATCATACAATAAGCTTATGTACAGTCATAAAACAGATGACAAATACATTGTATTATTACAGTGTTAAGTTGGCACACTAGATTAAAGACCAACTAAAAAATCAAGCTTCTGTTCATCATTTATTGTACTCCCTGAAATTGTAGTTTATAATATTAGACCTTTTTGTAGGCCTTTGCATCCACAGTAACTTGTCCTGTTCCAAGATTTACTTGCTGCCATATCCCACTTAGGATTACAAATACTGTATGATGTTTGTGAATTGTTTTCCACTTAGCGTTCTAAATATATTGTTTCCTGTAGTAACTGTGTATACTTCAATGATTTCTGCCTCAATAAACTACAACAAAAACACAAAGCAACATGTTATTAAAATCAGATCTATAAACAGCTGTATTCGCTTCTTCCTCTCACAAAGTTAAGACTGTTATATTTAAAGGCAAAGAAGTAGGATTCAAATCACGTTGTAGTAGTACAGTGGTTTAAAGACCTTTTAAATGCTTTCTTGGTGAAACTACAAGCTTGCTGTACATAAGCACATCGAAATCAAAACCTTATATTAAAAACCCAAGAAAAAAAATACATGTACTTCATCTAAAGTCCTACTTCAAGAAAGCCATTACGATTCTCTCTACTTACTTTCTTTCTCTGCATTAGAAGGTACTGATTCTGTAGCTTTTGAACATTATTCCAGGAGAATTTCTCAGAGTATTTCCCAGTAAAATACACAGCATTTGAGTGATTTGACCGTTGAACATGTTGAATTCACGCGCCTGGCCACAGATATCACCACAAGCAAAAGCATCATGGGAACTCGTTCCCAGGGTCTTCTCGACCATCATCCAAGATGGCGGCTCGTGTGTGGTCGATAAACCCATGGTTTTACTCATTTTTAGCACGCGCTTTGCGCGCGCCCGCCCACTCGATCTGAGAAAAAATTAGGGACTACTCGTAGTCTACTCATTTTAGAAACCTGTAGTAGCCTAAAGGTATCCAGGAATCATTTTCTGAAGTACATAAGGATTTCAAGACAATTTTCCTCCCATAAAATTGAAACATTATGGATATTTATTGTGAGAAAGATGATGGAGTAGCTCAGGAACTGTTGTCTTAACATAGGAAACCCAAGCATAATATTTGTCAATGTATTTGCTAGCTCATGCATGTATTTTCTTCTTCATTCAACCTTAATCATTCTAAAAGCTTCACTGTCTTCTTTGTAATGGCTTTTTCTCCATTAGGAAAACTGAGTATCATCAGCTAATCAATGGAAGCTTCCCACATGCTGGATTTTCAATGCAAGATGAAACTTTGATAAATATTTATTTGCTGTTCATTTGTTGATTGTTGCTTCCCCTTAAATTTTTCAGTGTTTGCTTTTAGTAATTCAAATCTGGGTAAAGATCCTCATCCAATCCTTAAGGAAACCTGGGTAAAGATCTTACAAATATCTTTGCCAGGATCCTTGAAAGATCCTCGTCAAATCCTTGAGGATCTTGGAAAAGATCTTTGTAGGATCCTTGTAAAGATCCTCTTAAGATCTTTGTAATATCCTGAAGATCCGATCCTGACAAATATCTTTGAAAGATCCTTGAAAGGATCCTTGAGGATCCTGACAAAGATCTTTGAGAGATCCTTGAAAAGATCCTTTTAAGATCTTTGTAAGATCCTCATAATATCCTTGAGGAACCTTAAGAATCCTGACAAAGATCTCCCAAAGATCCTTGAAAGGATCCTTGTAAGATCCTTGTCAAATCCTTGAGGATCCTGACAAAGATCTTTGAAAGATCCTTGAAAAGATCCTCGTAAGATCCTTGTAAGATCCTCATAATATCCTTGAGGATCCTTAAGGATCCTGAAAAAGATCTTGAAAGATCCTTGAAAAGATCCTCGTAAGATCTTTGTAAGATCCTCATAATATCCTTGAGGATCCTTATGGATCCTGAAAAAGATCTTTGAAAGATCCTTGAAAGGATCCTTTTAAGATCCTGTAGGATCCTTATCAGATCTTTGAGGATCCTAAAGGATCCTTACGAAGATCTTTGCAAGGATCTTTGCCAGGATCTTCATAAGATCTTTATAAGATCCTTATGAAATCCTTGAGGATCCTTGAAGGATCCTTGTCTTCAAGGATCTTTGCAAGATCTTTGCAGATCTTTACAGGTCTTTGCAGATCTTTAAAGATCTTTGAAGATCTTCAAAGATCCTGCAAAGATTTTCACCAGGGAGTTACCGTCATTCCACATATATCTCGTACAAGTGCCATATCCAGAGTGTAGCAGACAGTTCCTCGTAGTCTTTACCAAGTGTGGGGCATCAGAGAAGAAAAAAACAAAACCGATGAGGTGCGTACAAGTTCACAGTGCGGTAGCAAAAATCTGTGTCTGCGCCTCCGTCCATTGGCTTGTGTAGGCGGTAGAACCTCCTATTAGGGGATGCACCATCAGAGGTAGTAGCAATGACCCATAGATTGCAAGTCGTCTCCAGGATACCAACTGCCTCCCAGAAAAGGGGCATCAGCTGGGCAGCAGTAACACCAGTGGTGCGAAATGAGCTAAAGCGAACTTGAGTTCTGTACATACACCACGCACCAGAAATGCCAAAGCATGAGTAGCAATCTCGTCAACTTTCTTCAGTACTCCATAGTTTAGGTCCAGGTCACCAAGATCGGTAAAACCAATCAGTTCGCCAGTCACTTTGTCCAGGACAAGATTGGACATAATTTTCATTTCATCAAATAAGAGAACAACGTATCTCTGGACATCAAAGTATGTATCAGTTAGTGATATCAGCTCATTGATAACTTCTTCCTGGAATCCTCTTTGCGGTCTAATGGCATTCCTATAATCTCTCAACCGTCGCTGACTAGGAAGCACTAGCACCTTGCTATTCCTAAGTTCTTCATAGCATGAAGGTGACTTTGCAGCTAGCGAAAGGCAGAACCTAATTATCATAGGATGATAACGAACACCGGTTGGAGAAACTTGAGAAGACTTTCTTCTGCTGCTGCCAGAATAGACTCATAAATGGTGTAATCTTGGAGTCAGCCTCATCTAAAAGCCACGTAAAGTCATTACTGAGTTCATGATCCACTTCGATGTTAGACTTTTGCAGTTCCATTCGCATTTCATTCAGTTCTCGCTCCAGCTCTGCACACCGTAATCTCTGTCCTTGCAAAGTCAACTTAAGTCTTTCAGGATCTGTTTTGGACACTGGCGCTTTCACATGTGCAGGCGTAGATAGCCGTCTCTGTTTCACTCGACATGTGGTTTCTCCTGAACTTGAATAAGCAGCACAAGAATCACACACAGAATTATCTTCCTCGCATATTAGCCAACAGCCAGTTGACCTCCAGAAGCCTTTGTTTGGAAACGGTTGCATGTCCTGATCTCCCTCATCCTGCATGTAGTCCTCATGAGTACATGGAATGACATGGTGAAACAACTTGCTAGTCAACTCCAAAGCATGTACACCCTCACACAGTTTGTAGCTCTCTAGCTCCTTTACAAGATTGCAAATTGTTATGTTCCCCATACTTCTTCGATACTGTGTATAAATTGGATGGTCCTCCGGTATAAAACAGCCAAATGCTTTCACAGTGAAACCCAGGCTTATCATCCACAATAATCTCCAACTCTGGAAGCAGAAATGGGTCAGTCATCTTTTTGAAAATAACTCTATCATTCAGCGTTTTGGTGTTCCACTTGTGAAGGGTTTTAAGGCCGTTAACTCTTTTCGTAAATTCCGTAAAGCTCGAGTAGCAAGCAGTCTCAGAATCTTGAATGTCCTTGACAACAGACCGGCCAGGTCTCGGTGCTGGCTTCGGCGTCTCGTGGCTTTTCCTTGGCATATTTCGTGTAGGGATCGCGCCGAATCGTGGCTTTTTCTTGGTCATGGATTTGCCATAAACTGTAATGTGAAAAAAGGTTTGGTAAATGATAAATCTGCGCAAATAACCTGAGGCGAAATAGTACCTTACTGTAAATATCAACACCAGAAATTATGGACCACAGCACAATGTGTGAAGCGAATAAACAAACTCAAACTTACATATTTCGATGTCTTCTGCTTCGAAATGCCTCTCGCAGATAAACACCCTGTCATTCTTGATCCTTTCTTTCAAAGCGCTGTCGCTTTCTCTAGATTTCAGAGCTCCTTCAGCCAGTCTTCCCTCCATTTCTTATGAGCTTCGTCTTTCGGCAAAGGCAACTTCCAGATTCCGATACTTTTCGTTCTTCTGCAAGAACCACAGCCGAGAACTGCGCAATTATCGCCTGGCATGGCTCACCATTAAGCTCTCCTTAAAAACAATGTGATTTGGCGATAGTATTTGGTCAAAAAAGCCAAGAAATCGTCGTCAAATATCGAGCATGCGACCAAAAGCAAAGCAAGACGCCATCTTTGAAGTTTGTGTGTGCACGGTCAATGTCACGTGACCACTCATAAACCATAACAAAGAGATGGTCCTTTGAAGTTCGCCGGGTTTCCTAACCAGTTCCCTCTACTAACTATGGACATGCCAAGTAGGCTACGTACTTCGGTGTCATCAGAGGGTGGTTGAAGATTGACGATAGCTTCTACCTTCTTCGGGTCAACAGAGATTCCTTTGTCGGAGAAGACGTACCCGAAGAATTCGAGGCTGTTCTCCGAAAAGACGCACTTGCCTCTGTGTAGGGTGAGGCCTTTCGCTCTCAGTCGTTCGAATGTCTCTTTTAGAGCTCGATTGTGATCATCTTGCGTTCTCCCGTAGACCAGGATGTCGTCGCTGATGTTGATTGCTCCTTCTATTCCGCTGAGGGTCTCGCGAATGGCGTTCTGAAATATCTCGGCCGCGCTGCAAATTCCGAAGTTGAGACGCGTGAATCTTCTAAGGCCAATATGCGTGCTGAAGGTCGTTATGTAGCGCGATTCAGGGGCGAGTTCTAACTGGTTGTAGCCTTGATTCAAGTCGAGCTTACTGAAAACTGTTGCGCCGTTTAGGTCTCCAATGACTTCCTTGATTGTTGGCGTTATGTGTCGCTCACGTTGAACAGCTTTGTTCGCTTGTCTCATGTCGACGCACATTCTGATCTGGCCGGGCTGCTTGGGGTTCGGTGCTACGACAACAGGTGACACCCACGGAGTTGGGCCTTCGACGCGCTCTATTACGCCGTTGCATTCATCTTTCTCTAGCTGTTCTTCAAGCTGTTTTCTGACATGGAAGGGCACGCGTCGATGCGGTTGCGCCGACGGCTGGACGCCTTCGTCGATGTGAAGGTGGACTTGATAATCCTTCAGTTTTCCCAGGCCGGTAAACAGGTCTTCATATTCCTGCACGAGATGCTGGAGCCCTGGTTTTGGTTCAGTTGCCAGCGGACTTGCGATGGCGATCAGCCCGAGTTTCTGCGACGCTCGCCAGCTAAGGAGTGATCCACCGGCTCCCTCAGCGACGTAGATAACCTCTTGAGACGTCGCTCCGTCTTTCGTCGCTATAGTCGTCTCAAACTTCCCGAGCATCTTCAAAGGTTTGATGGACTTGTAAGGGTATACGCGAGTCGAGGTGTCTTCAAGTTCGGGACGGTTTTCCAGCTTCTTGTAGTCGTTCTCGTCCAGGATATTGATGCTGGAACCGGAGTCGGCCATCAGGGTCAGCCACGTTTCTCCAATATTCACCTTGAACAGCGGGTGCTTCGCTTTCTCTCCGTTCACGCTATGGATGCTGATTTGGAATGTATTTTCGTCGTCGCTGTCTCCGAAAATCGTCGTTGAGAGATCTCAAATTCCTCCGTCCTTGGTCGCTGTACTTCGACTGGCTTTCGCTTCGACAGACGGATTGGAAGTGTCCAAGCCTGCCACAGTTGCGGCATTCCTTGCGATATGCTGGACAGCTTGTCTTGCCGCCATCATGTGGGTATGGTCCGCCACAAAGTCCGCATTTCGAGTTGCTCGGGCGCGATCCGGACGGTCCTTTGTCCCTCTGATCCCTTCCGAACTTTTCGTTTCCGTTCCTCGATTTCCATTGATTCCCCACGTGTTTCTTGAGATTATTGACTTCTTCTTTTCCTTGATTTTCTAGAGCCGAAACCTGGGTTTCTGTTAGTTCTAGGGTCTTTTCGTATCTAGCAGTTTTTTGCAAAGTTATGTCTGGTGTGCTCAGGGCTTTCCGTCTTAGCTTTGTAGACGTGCAATGCTGGATTATCTGTGTTTTGATTTCGCGGTCGGCGTCTGCAAAGTCGCAGGTCTGCGAAAGATGCTTGAGTCGAGTGTAGTAGGCCATAATCTTCTCTCCCTGTTCTTGTTTGGCTTGTCGAAATTGATATTCTTCGTAGGCCACGTTTTTCTTTGGTGTAAAGTATGCGGTGAGGGCAGCAATCGCTTTCTCAGCGGGTTTTCTTCGCCCGTAGCTGTTGTGTTCGCGAGTGTCTCGAATATATCATTGACGTCCTCGCCGGCGTAGTGGAGAAAGCAAGGCCGTTTGTCGCTTCTTGTCGGCGATGTTCAGTGCCACTATCAGTTTCGAAACCGGTTGATGTACTTTTTCCAACGGAGGCCCAAAGCTCCCTGGTCTTGGGTAATATCAAACTCTGGGAACGGTGGTAAAGTTGTTGTCATTATGCTTGAGTTCTTGACTTGGTTACGGGTTTCTGGCGGTTCGCCGATCGCTCTGGGACTCGCTTGGATCTTCTATCGCGTAAGGGTTTCTTGGTCGTCTTGATCCTCGTCGCCAGTGTAATGTTTAAGTGATGGGTCACAATCTCTGACTGATTCATATACTTTATTCGCTCGCTCTGATTATAACTCGCGGTCTCCTACTACCGAAATAGGTAGACTGTTTTGTCGGAGACGCGCGTAACAGTTGCCGTTGGCGACAAACGGGAGTGTTTTGGGTCACGTGGCTTGAAGCTGTCAAATGAAAAGGCAAACGCACGTGACCACATTCCTTCGCTCGCTGAGAACATTTCATCGCTCAGTTCGCGCGCTGCATCGAATGCTTTGATCAGTCCTTTCTTCTTTCGTTACAACATGATACAGTTGAAAGTGTTTTATAACATTTCTTTTCCAGAAGATAGGTGTGAAATCATAACGACCGAAGAGAATGAGGTGGCTACCTTCGAGGATCTGATGCAAATCTTACGGAGGAAATTAGAGTGTTTACACTTTATTCCCGATGATGAATTACGGATTCAATACAAGGACGACGAGGATACTTTCGTCAACTTGCGCGTTGGAGATTTGTTTCACGATGCCTTAAGATGTGCTCAAGCAGTTTCAGGTACAACATTCAGGAGGCTAAGAATCAAAATTCAATGGCAGCCAAAGTCAACTCCCGAAATTATATCTAACAAGCGGCTTGAAATTGCTGAACGTAATCTTAAGAAAACTGGTGTCACTGGCCCAGAATCGAAAAAGCAACTGTTTTTTAATGTGGAGAAATGTAATTTCTCAACGTCTACAGTTACTGGAATGAATACGCCAGGCTCTAGTGAATGCTTTTTCACGGACGAGTTGGACAGCAAATCACCACCTCATAAACAACAACGAGTTCACGAGCGGCCTGATACATCTGTAAACAGTCGCGAAGGAATCGTCACACTGCCAGTTCATTCTTCTGATAAATATAAATCGCCGTTAGATCTTTTAATACAAGACAAGCAGGTTGAAGTGGAGAAAGAAAGGAAAAACGTAACCGAACTTCAGCGGGAACTGGAAAGACTTTCAGCTGTTTACAGTAAACACCCAGATCTTAATTATTCTAAACCAGCGTGTACAAATTGCCACCGCCGAGAGGGACATAATAGAGTAAACTGCCCGTATAAAGGTCATCCTTGCCTTTCTTCAACATTCTGTGGTGATTTGAATAAACACAAGGACGAAAAGGACACTGTCTCTGCCGCAGCGAATAGGCTGCAATCCGCGAAGAAATGCTCCAGAAGTTAGAAAATACTCTGGCTATGAAATCGGCTCTGAAAATTCAAACTACGAGTTCATTTTCGAGTGTTGTGCGAACACGTTTAATCAGTGAATGTAGAGCTCGCTATCTCACCTCTCAGGGCATTGAGAACTGGCGACGAATTAACATGGATCTGAAAAAGCTTGAAGCTCATTTCAAAGGGAAAATTCCGGGAAATGATATCAGCTTAATTGCAGCGCTGGACGAATACAATAAGAAGACAAACCCGACCCGCGCCCAAAGTGAAGTCGGTCTTGGCGGCAATCCAGTACGCACATTGTGGGAACTAAAAGGAATTAAATGGCCCTCAATCCCCGAAATTTCAGAATCAAGTACATGTAGTCCAACGTCTAGCCAGGCAAAGCAACTTACACCAGCAACAATTCAAGAAGAACTGGAACAACTAAAAACTGCACTAATTGAAAGCCGTATGGACACAGTTTATCGGCCACGAGCTGGTGATGAAACAACAACTCTTACAGCTGTAGAGGAAAGTGAGAAAGTTCCGCTTTCACATGCTGCGAGCGCTCTAATGGATTTATCTGAAAGTATGGACAGCCCAAAATATTACTATTGTTAGTAACATTCACAGTTTGAGCAGTTTCCGTTTCACTATAGTTTATTTCAATTACTGTATTGTTTACAATTATTATTATATCAAGGGCCCGATATATCTTGCGCATCGCGGTCACAGCTATTCACAAAAATGTCTGTTTTTGTTGGCTGTACATTATGTTAAAATTCAAGAAAGTTTATATTTTAAGCCGTGAGCAAAACAATATCTCGCGCGCGGATCTATAATTTCTTGGAGCCGCGTGTTCCTATAACATGTTGCGTTTAAATTCGTTAGCAATGATGCAAGTTTTAGCCGCGAGTTCTACATTACAACTATGGGAAACTATGTCAATACATGAAAGCATGTTGCGTTTTTCTTTACAGTTCATTTGTAAACTTGAGTTACAAAATAAAGTTGTAGAAACCAAACATGTCATCAGTAGTAATGAGATCTAGTGCTTCGTAAACCGCAACATGAACGTTTTCTTGCAAAATTGGTGCAAATTCTTCTTTCTTTAACACAGTTTTTAGTTTATTGAAAACAAACTCTGCTACATTGAACTCGGGTGAAAGTGATGGAGTGTAAATAATAGATGCTCCCATCTGCATTAGCCATCTTTGCAAAATATCTCCAGTTTCGAACCGATGAGTGGGGCAATTATCGAGAATTATGTAGTCGCCGAATTCTATAGCCGGATTGCCATTTGAAGTTGTAACTTGGCCTGCTTCTCCAAAGAAGTTTAAAAAATTAATGGAGTCCGAAGCTCCTTCTACTGTATTTGCGTAAAGTACTCCCTCTAAACCACACAATAGGCTAAGTGTAATGTTTGCCCCTTTCTGATTACCATGAATAACTTCGATTGCTGGTGTTCCTTTGAGAGAGTTACCATATACAGGATTGCCCACTCCACAGTGAACTCCAGCTTCGTCAAAAAACTTAAGTTTTTCAGGAGGCAAGGAACTCACGGTGTCAATAAACTGTTGACAATAGACAAGGTTCTGTGGAGTGAATTTTTCTGAAGAGGGTTTCGTCAGTCGCTTCTTGTGAAAGGTCCTTCGGGAAGTCTTTTTCTAACAACGTTTCCAATCGCCGCCACAGATGTCCCGCCTTCCAAAGTACAGTAGGTATCGAGATCTTCTTTGATTGATTTGTACGTTTTAGAAGGTTTTTCCTTTTAAGAAAGTCTATCATTTCTACATCCTCTCGCTTGAGGCGAGAAGGGTTTCCAGATTTCTTTTTTCCGGATAAATGATCCCCAGTTTCACAGAACGTTTTCCATAATTTTGAAACGAACGGACCTGTGACTCGGTACCGATCGGCAACTTCCTTGTATTGTCCTCCAAAATACCCCGATGCTGGATCGCCCCCTTCAGCAATAATCGAATCGATTATGCTTCCTCGGAGGTTTTCGTCTATGCTTTTGCCACGAATAAAAGTCCTTCCCTTGCTATTCACGGAAAAGCCCGCCATCTTTACTTTGGAATGTGATAGGAATGTGATCACGTGCGCTGACCTTTGAGGTATCATTGAAAGACATTTGTCGCCAACGGCAACTGTTACGCGCGTCTCCGAAAAAACAGTCTACCTATTTCGGTAGTATCTCTCCGACCTCGTGTCCCCGGTCTCGTGTCTACTCAAGCATCACAATGTCAATCAAACTATAACGGAACCGGAAGTGGTCATTACAGGTTTGAGTTCGAGATAGCGGGGAGTTCGAGCCGGTTAAAGTTCGAGTTTAGCGGGTTAGTTATATCGTCGAGAGAAGTTTCAAAACATTTTCAACATAACTCTTTGAAATTTTTATTAAGAGAAGTTTAATCATCAGGCTGTAGCTGGAAAAACTACTTTTGATTAAGCAAAATTAGAGTATAATGGCCTGTAATATTTCCCACGGTCAAATCGTATAAAAGACATACAATACAATTACTTTTCAGGAGTATGCAAATTCCAAACAAGAAAAGACGACGGGTTCGGTGAGCTGTCACGTTGCTGTATGCTTTTTGAACGCTTAAAATTAGTTTTTCTTAACTTTACCGCAAAATTAACACAGCTATGTGTTCAGTAACAAATTAAGATGAACCACCAGATTCGGAATAACAATTTGGCGCACCAGTGTTTTTAGCGCTCATATTATTCAAACTGACTTACCTACACTCTATATATTAGTAAACAAACACAGATTTAATTTCTGAGGTGTCTGTCCATGGCCAAACCCAACAAAAACGGTTTCGCAGTCATTCCAAACGAAAGTTCCAGCTATAAATGCCGGGCAGTCTATTCACTATAAAGGTCATTAAAATTTTGGTTGGATCGGATGTACTGCGATAAAGTAAAGAACCGTGTCAGCTAATTCTGAAATTTTATTTACAATGTTTGATGATATTTACATTTATTCATTATCGAAGCTGCGAAGTGATAAAGCGATGTCTCAACCGTGGTTTGTTCCTCCAGTCAACATTCATGTCTTTCTCTAATCTAATAGAAAATTAAACTGTCAAGGAAAGAAATTAAAAACGGTCAGGGAAATTTGTCCAAAAATGAAGGAAATTAGCCACTTTCTGCATGGTAGAATCTGTCATTTTTTTTTTCAGATTATAAGCGGGTACTTTTCATTGCAATCTTTATAACAGAAAAATTGCTGGAGTCAAAACTCTCTCGCATTTGCATTGGTGCATTGAAAGCCACTCTCGAGTGGAATTGGTCATTTTCTTTCATATGATCTAGCTGAATTGGAATAATATTAATTATTTTGAAGATAAAGAGCTCGTGTTATGCTGAGAGAAATTACGTAAATGAGCCATGAATAAGCGGCGTTTTTCAAGGCAAGTCGCCGGCTGCGGGATTTTTCTTACACTGGAATATACCGTCAATAACAAGGTTAGAAGAACACTTTCTCTTTTACGCGTTTTCATAATTTTATCTGTCAACATTACAAAAAGATCATGGTCTAAAAATAATTGCACTTGAGAAACATGAAAAATGTCTTGCACCGAACTCAGTGACGCAGTGACGCAGTGACGCAGTGTTATACTAAAGATGAATCAGTCCCACTATTTCACCAGTCCGTGACACAGTTAACTACGGTTCAGTTGGACTTTGATCAAATTCGCAAAATGACTTGTGTTTCCTCGGGTTTTCGTTGCAGTTTTATGTTCTTGGCTTTGTTTTTGGCGAGTCAAACTTTAGCTAAGCCAGGAAATAGCGCTAATGGTACCCCAGTGAGTTCTGCAGTCGCAAAGCATTGCAACAACGTGTACAACAGCTTCTATGCAGGGCCAAACAAGAAGATTGAAACTATCCTTCAAGAATGAAGAAACAACTGACCCAAGTGCAACATGACATCAATATCCTGAAGGGGAAAAATACGTCTGTGAAAGGTAACGGATCGATCGGATCTGTTTGTGTGTTGAGAAATGTATTTCTCCGAAGCCTTTTGTAGCAAAATTTCAGAAAAAGAGTGCAGTGAGTCGTTGTCTTTGCAAAATTTGATTATTTAGTTATGAAAACACGCCTCGGTTATGTATAGTTTATACGAAATTAGGCTTGGTTTGTTGAATACTGACTGAAACACGTCATTTGTTTGCTCAACAGCTAAGAACTGTGCCGAGTTGTACAAATCTGGTCAAAAAATCAGCGGTGTTTATACAATCGACCCTGATGATGGTTCAGGTGCCTTTGATGTGTTCTGTGACCAAACAACAGCCGGTGGGGGGTGGACAGTGTTCCAGAAGAGACTGGACGGCTCGGTTGATTTCTACCGCGGCTGGGCCGACTACAAACGTGGCTTCGGTAACTTGAATGGCGAGTTTTGGCTGGGACTGGACAAGATAAACCGCCTGACAAAAACAAAGAGCAGGCTTCGAGTAGAACTGGAAGACACTACTGGCAAAACTGCTTACGCCGAGTACGACATGTTTGCAGTAACGAGCGAGAGGACTAAGTACAAGCTGAGCCTTGGAACCTACTCAGGTACATTTTAAAAAAATTTTCCCCATTTTTATTTCTTAGAAGTTTAATTTTATACTTCATGATTACGATTACAGCAAATTTGAATGCGTGCTTGTGAAGAAAACTTGAAATTGAAGGAGATTTGATCATTATAAGCAAAATCTACACCGGTTTTTACTTTGAGGTTATCCTGTTATTACTTTTTGTCGACAGTTTTTAGAGTGTTGAGCAGCTTCTACTCCCTCCTAAAGAGACCTCCAATACTTCGATTCTGCATCTATTCTCAGTGTCATTCTCTCAAATACTCGTGTTTCTTTTTTTGTCAGGAACTGCTGGTGATTCGCTTTCTGAGCATCGTGGTTATCCCTTTTCAACCAAAGATCGGGACAATGACATCTGGAGCGGTAACTGCGCTGTCAGCAATAAAGGAGCCTGGTGGTACACAAATTGCCATTCTTCCAACCTAAACGGTCTGTATCATCATGGAGCGCACTCACGAGGCGGTGATGGTGTAAACTGGTATCATTGGAAAGGATATAAGTACTCCGCCAAGAGAGCTGAGATGAAAATCAGACCAGTGAACTTTTAAGAACTTTCTGTCTTTCCTTGTTTGTTTGTTTGCTGATCAATGCAAATAAAGAGTTTAGAAAAGAAATGTCAAAGTGACTGGGTGATTAAAGATAACAGAAAAATAATCTTGTCTTTGCATTTATTATGTAGGCTGCGACTCTTTCCTCCGCAGAGGCGTCCTTGGGGGAGGGGGAGAATCTCTCTCTCCAGCCCCCGCGCGCTTTATATTTCACTCTCCCCAATCTTCCCTATCTAGGCTGCGATGGATATTGCTGTCTTTGCCCTTTGTCTTCTTCTTTTCAGTCGGAAATGTTTTGAGATGAGACCAAATATTGAGCTCAAAATTGAACCTGCATGTAGTTGTGAAAATCAAATTTTCTACCGATTTCAGAGTGCAACATACCTTTCAAAGATTTTACTCGGCTGCTGACAGAATTTTTCGATTTTCAAAACTTAGGTATATTTGAAATAAGGTAGAGAGGGTATATTGTCTCTGAGACCATGAATAGGAACCAATCAAATTGCTCGAAAATGCATTATCCTATGGTTAGTATATTATAATTGAAAAGATCCACCCCTTGTAAGCAGCAGACGAATTTCCAGTTCTTAATATCTTACGCGGCCGAAATAAGAGCCGAAAATACGTCTCTTTTCTCTGACGTATAAATCGATCCAGGAGTTGACGTCACAATTTCTTAGAAGAAGCCGACACCCGAAGAAACGCGGCCGCTTCGTAATTAAACGCGGGCTCAGACTAACTCTGGTATCCTGTGGAATAAGGTCGCAACAAGTATTGATACCCCACTAGGACTAGAATGAGTGGCTAGTCCATCGCAGGTTACCCACGGCAATTTTCTCTTGTTTCACCTGACAATGACTCTTGTAGAGCCAGTTGCACCCCCAGTCATGGTAGCAGTATATTAAATAATAAAGGAGAGTCTATATTTTAAGCTCGAGAGTCGAGTCTTGTCTTGAAGTAATCTTGAATCTTGAATCTTGATATATTTGGAAGAGGTAGTTGCTTGGGAGGTAGACTACGAGCAGTCCCTCTTTTTTCTCAGGGATCGAGTGGGCGAGCGCGCGCGAAGCGCGAGGAAGTTATTAGCAGCTATTAAAAGCTCTGTTTGCATGAAACGGCTCAGTATAGTTTTGTATGAAATTATTCACTAGCGCGCATGTTGATATTGGATAAAATGATAATATAAACAGCAAAGTTCACAGTGAGGAGGAATAGCTTGACTTCAAACGCTCATGTGAGTAAAAATTTCGCTTGATAAGTTGTTGCTGTTTCTGTAAGCAGAGATTTCGCCGGGTAATTTGTCAGTGCGAAGCGTGGTTTCCAACGTTATCGAACCTGAGTCTTTGCTACATACAGAGTCAGTCAGCTGTGTTACTTCTAATTTTGAATGTTTACGGAATTAAGTGTTCGTCGATGTTAACGTTCTTTTCTAGTTCATCATTTGAGGCGATGTATCGCTTTAGAAAGCTTCATGCAGGTCAGCTCTCCGGGTCATATTTTCAGTTTGATTTCGTTGGTATATCATCCATGAAAAATGTTGCAAGCATTTTAATTAAATTGTACAACTCGTTATTAAATGACAATATCGAAAATTTAGTTTTCTTGCTCTACAAAGACATACGATAAAGTAATTCCACGTTTTTTTATTTGACCTCTGATTACGTGGCCCTTATTAAAAGCTCCTATCGGGCCAAATGTTTGCATGAAATCTATAGTTTAATATGAAATTTCTGGAGGAACGTTTTATCAAATTTAGTCAGAAATTCACATTTCTGATCTTTAGTTACTGTTAACCAGTAGCTTTCAAAGTCTTTCCAAAATTTTCAAGGGAATAAGTACACTGAACTTGAACTCTGGGTTACTGGGTTACAAACTCCTCATTACAATCCAGTAGTTTACTGGGTTACAAACTCGCCATTACAATCCAGTAGTTACTGGATTACAAACTCGCCATTACAATCCAGTAGTTACTGGGTTACAAACTCGCCATTACAATCCAGTAGTTACTGGTTACAAACTCCCCATTACAATCCAGTAGTTACTGGGTTACAAACACGCCATTACAATCCAGTAGTTACTGGGTTACAAACTCGCCATTACAATCCAGTAGTTACTGGGTTGCAAACTCGCCATTACAATCCAGTAGTTACTGGGTTACAAACTCGCCATTACAATCCAGTAGTTACTGGGTTACAAACTCGCCATTACAATCCAGTAGTTACTGGGTTGCAAACTCGCCATTACAATCCAGTAGTTACTGGGTTACAAACTCGCCATTATAACTGATCCAGTAGTTACTGGGTTACAAACTCGCCATTACAATCCAGTAGTTACTGGGTTACAAACTCGCCATTACAATCCAGTAGTTACTAGGTTACAAACTCGCCATTACAATCCAGTAGTTACTGGGTTACAAACTCGCCATTACAATCCAGTAGTTACTGGGTTGCAAACTCGCCATTATAACTGATACAGTAGTTACTGGGTTACAAACTCGCCATTACAATCCAGTAGTTACTGGGTTACAAACTCGCCATTACAATCCAGTAGTTACTGGGTTGCAAACTCGCCATTACAATCCAGTAGTTACTGGGTTACAAACTCGCCATTACAATCCAGTAGTTACTGGGTTACAAACTCGCCATTACAATCCAGTAGTTACTGGGTTGCAAACTCGCCATTACAATCCAGTAGTTACTGGGTTACAAACTCGCCATTACAATCCAGTAGTTACTGGATTACAAACTCGCCATTACAATCCAGTAGTTACTTCGTTACAAACTCGCCATTACAATCCAGTAGTTACTGGGTTACAAACTCGCCATTACAATCCAGTAGTTGCTGGGTTGCAAACTCGCCATTACAATCCAGTAGTTACTGGGTTACAAACTCGGCATTACAATCCAGTAGTTACTGGGTTACAAACTCGCCATTACAATCCAGTAGTTACTGGGTTATAAACTCGCCATTACAATCCAGTAGTTACTGGGTTACAAACTCGGCATTACAATCCAGTAGTTACTGGGTTACAAACTCGCCATTACAATCCAGTAGTTACTGGGTTACAAACTCGCCATTACAATCCATTAGTTACTGGGTTACAAACTCGCCATTACAATCCAGTAGTTACTGGGTTACAAACTCCCCATTACAATCCAGTAGTTACTTGGTTGCAAACTCCCCATTACAATCCAGTAGTTACTGGGTTACAAACTCGCCATTACAATCCAGTAGTTACTGGGTTACAACTCGCCATTACAATCCAGTAGTTACTGGGTTACAAACTCGCCATTACAATCCAGTAGTTACTGGGTTGCAAACTCGCCATTACAATCCAGTAGTTACTGGGTTACAAACTCGCCATTACAATCCAGTAGTTACTGGGTTACAAACTCGCCATTACAATCCAGTAGTTACTGGGTTACAAACTCGCCATTACAATCCAGTAGTTACTGGGTTGCAAACTCGACATTACAATCCAGTAGTTACTGGGTTACAAACTCGCCATTACAATCCAGTAGTTACTGGGTTACAAACTCGCCATTACAATCCAGTAGTTTACTGGGTTGCAAACTCGCCATTACAATCCAGTAGTTACTGGGTTACAAACTCGCCATTACAATCCAGTAGTTACTGGGTTACAAACTCGCCATTACAATCCAGTAGTTACTGGGTTACAAACTCGCCATTACAATCCAGTAGTTACTGGGTTACAAAACTCGCCATTACAATCCAGTAGTTACTGGGTTACAAACTCGCCATTACAATCCAGTAGTTACTGGTTACAAAACTCGCCATTACAATCCAGTAGTTACTGGGTTACAAACTCGCCATTACAATCCAGTAGTTACTGGGTTACAAACTCGCCATTACAATCCAGTAGTTACTGGGTTGCAAACTCGCCATTACAATCCAGTAGTTACTGGGTTACAAACTCGCCATTACAATCCAGTAGTTACTGGGTTACAAACTCGCCATTACAATCCAGTAGTTACTGGGTTACAAACTCGCCATTACAATCCAGTAGTTACTGGGTTGCAAACTCCCCATTACAATCCAGTAGTTACTGGGTTACAAACTCGCCATTACAATCCAGTAGTTACTGGGTTACAAACTCGCCATTACAATCCAGTAGTACTGGATTACAAACTCGCCATTACAATCCAGTAGTTACTGGGTTGCAAACTCGCCATTACAATCCAGTAGTTACTGGGTTACAAACTCGCCATTACAATCCAGTAGTTACGGGGTTACAAACTCGCCATTACAATCCAGTAGTTACTGGGTTGCAAACTCGCCATTACAATCCAGTAGTTACTGGGTTACAAACTCCCCATTACAATCCAGTAGTTACTGGGTTGCAAACTCGCCATTACAATCCAGTAGTTACTGGGTTACAAACTCGCCATTACAATCCAGTAGTTACTGGGTTACAAACTCGCCATTACAATCCAGTAGTTACGGGGTTACAAACTTTCCATTACAATCCAGTAGTTACTGGGTTGCAAACTCGTCATTACAATCCAGTAGTTACTGGGTTACAAACTCCCCATTACAATCCAGTAGTTACTAGGTTGCAAACTCCCCATTACAATCCAGTAGTTACTGGGTTACAAACTCGCCATTACAATCCAGTAGTTACTGGCTGGCAAACTCGCCATTACAATCCAGTAGTTACTGGGTTACAAAACTCGCCATTATAACTGATCCAGTAGTTACTGGGTTACAAACTCGCCATTACAATCCAGTAGTTACTGGGTTACAAACTCGCCATTACAATCCAGTAGTTTACTGGCTGGCAAACTCGCCATTACAATCCAGTAGTTACTGGGTTACAAACTCGCCATTATAACGGATCCATTAGTTACTGGGTTACAAACTCGCCATTACAATCCAGTAGTTACTGGGTTACAAACTCGCCATTACAATCCAGTAGTTACTGGGTTACAAACTCGCCATTACAATCCAGTAGTTACTGGGTTACAAACTCGCCATTACAATCCAGTAGTTACTGGGTTGCAAACTCGCCATTACAATCCAGTAGTTACTGGGTTGCAAACTCGCCATTACAATCCAGTAGTTACTGGGTTACAAACTCGCCATTACAATCCAGTAGTTACTGGGTTACAAACTCGCCATTACAATCCAGTAGTTACTGGGTTGCAAACTCGCCATTACAATCCAGTAGTTACTGGGTTGCAAACTCGCCATTACAATCCAGTAGTTACTGGGTTACAAACTCGCCATTACAATCCAGTAGTTACTGGGTTACAAACTCGCCATTACAATCCAGTAGTTACTGGGTTACAAACTCGCCATTACAATCCAGTAGTTACTGGGTTGCAAACTCGACATTACAATCCAGTAGTTACTGGGTTACAAACTCGCCATTACAATCCAGTAGTTACTGGGTTACAAACTCGCCATTACAATCCAGTAGTTACTGGGTTGCAAACTCGCCATTACAATCCAGTAGTTACTGGGTTACAAACTCGCCATTACAATCCAGTAGTTACTGGGTTACAAACTCGCCATTACAATCCAGTAGTTACTGGGTTACAAACTCGCCATTACAATCCAGTAGTTACTGGGTTACAAACTCGCCATTACAATCCAGTAGTTACTGGGTTACAAACTCGCCATTACAATCCAGTAGTTACTGGTTACAAACTCGCCATTACAATCCAGTAGTTACTGGGTTACAAACTCGCCATTACAATCCAGTAGTTACTGGGTTACAAACTCGCCATTACAATCCAGTAGTTACTGGGTTGCAAACTCGCCATTACAATCCAGTAGTTACTGGGTTACAAACTCGCCATTACAATCCAGTAGTTACTGGGTTACAAACTCGCCATTACAATCCAGTAGTTACTGGGTTACAAACTCGCCATTACAATCCAGTAGTTACTGGGTTGCAAACTCCCCATTACAATCCAGTAGTTACTGGGTTACAAACTCGCCATTACAATCCAGTAGTTACTGGGTTACAAACTCGCCATTACAATCCAGTAGTACTGGATTACAAACTCGCCATTACAATCCAGTAGTTACTGGGTTGCAAACTCGCCATTACAATCCAGTAGTTACTGGGTTACAAACTCGCCATTACAATCCAGTAGTTACGGGGTTACAAACTCGCCATTACAATCCAGTAGTTACTGGGTTGCAAACTCGCCATTACAATCCAGTAGTTACTGGGTTACAAACTCCCCATTACAATCCAGTAGTTACTGGGTTGCAAACTCGCCATTACAATCCAGTAGTTACTGGGTTACAAACTCGCCATTACAATCCAGTAGTTACTGGGTTACAAACTCGCCATTACAATCCAGTAGTTACGGGGTTACAAACTTTCCATTACAATCCAGTAGTTACTGGGTTGCAAACTCGTCATTACAATCCAGTAGTTACTGGGTTACAAACTCCCCATTACAATCCAGTAGTTACTAGGTTGCAAACTCCCCATTACAATCCAGTAGTTACTGGGTTACAAACTCGCCATTACAATCCAGTAGTTACTGGCTGGCAAACTCGCCATTACAATCCAGTAGTTACTGGGTTACAAACTCGCCATTATAACTGATCCAGTAGTTACTGGGTTACAAACTCGCCATTACAATCCAGTAGTTACTGGGTTACAAACTCGCCATTACAATCCAGTAGTTACTGGCTGGCAAACTCGCCATTACAATCCAGTAGTTACTGGGTTACAAACTCGCCATTATAACGGATCCATTAGTTACTGGGTTACAAACTCGCCATTACAATCCAGTAGTTACTGGGTTACAAACTCGCCATTACAATCCAGTAGTTACTGGGTTACAAACTCGCCATTACAATCCAGTAGTTACTGGGTTGCAAACTCGCCATTACAATCCAGTAGTTACTGGGTTGCAAACTCCCCATTACAATCCAGTAGTTACTGGGTTACAAACTCGCCATTACAATCCAGTAGTTACTGGGTTACAAACTCGCCATTACAATCCAGTAGTTACTGGGTTACAAACTCGCCATTACAGTCCAGTAGTTACTGGGTTGCAAACTCGCCATTACAATCCAGTAGTTACTGGGTTACAAACTCGCCATTACAATCCAGTAGTTTACTGGGTTACAAACTCGCCATTACAATCCAGTAGTTACTGGGTTGCAAACTCGCCATTACAATCCAGTAGTTACTGGGTTACAAACTCGCCATTACAATCCAGTAGTTACTGGGTTACAAACTCGCCATTACAATCCAGTACTGATCTATCCGCCCTGGATGGGCTCAAATGAAATTACAACAAAGTCAGACTGCACCTCTAACTCATACTTGAACCTAAATAGAAAAAAAAAATGGTTTGTTTTTATTTTTTTAATTTTTTTCAGGAGACTTTGGAAATTGTATCTCTATACATGGACGCACTTTCAAAGAAAAAAGGGTGAGAAAGTATTAACTGAAATATATTATCATATGCTCCTGATATTATGAACTTTTTTTTTTAATTAAAACGCGTTTGTGCAACCGTCCTGCAGCCTCGTTCCCAGGACATACTAACCGCCATCATGGAAATACCCTGGGTACGAGGTTGGGCGTTTGTAGGAGTGTTGGAGAGAAAGCAATGGGGCCACGAAAGGGCAAGACATACCAACCACCAACGACACCAGCAGTAACGGTCTTGACTTTACGCACATACGTTTATGTGACTGTAGAATTGTAGAGAAGGTACTGGGCGAGTTACGCCAGTATCGCGGTCTTTCTACTGCCTCGTCCCCAGTCGCCCGCGCCCACTCAGAAAAAAAGTTAAAATTAAATTTGGGTGGAAATCGGTGGCGCGAGGAAAGATGGGAAGGGGAGAAGGCGTGTCATCCCCCGCTCGCGCTTCGCACTCGTTTCCAGCTCCCTCGCGTTTCGCGCTCATCCTAGAAAAGCCTGTGGAGGAGGCAGGTCTTTCTACGTAGATGTTGGTGTGACTGTAGAAATTTTATGTACAGTGAGAGCATTTGGTGTGACTGTAGAAATAATTGTATGTACAGTGAGAGCATTTGGACCACGAAAAGCAAGTAACGCCAACACCGTGACAGACCTGCGTAACACAACTAAGAAAGAACATGGGTACTTGACCCATGTTTGGGTATAGGGGTGCCGCTGAGGGTTTAAAAACTTGATCCTGTTTAGGACAAAAAAAAACCTAAAATACCTACCCTGTGTAGGACAACATCCTCTATTTTAGGACCCTGTTTAGGTTGCAATTTAGCGAATCACGTTTGACTGATACGCGGCAAACGTCTCCGATCTCTAAATACTGAATAAACCATATTTTTACGACGACAATCGTGCAACCATAACCTGTTTAGGACAGGTTCAGACCCTGTTTAGGACAGACTCGCATGAAATTATATACCCTGTTCAGGACAGAGAGGCCAACAACTATATCCTGTCTAGCGGCACGTCCCCGTATAGGCCACATAAGGGAGTACCCCCCCCCCCCCCCCTCCCCCGGGCTGCTAGAACGTCTAGAACGTACATTTAATTTTATTTGATTAAAACTGTTGATTTATTCATCCACAACTTCTCTTTTTACAGGAACTCGAGGACAAAAACAAAGGTACGATTATTTTCTGAGTGCCTGGGGCCACGCACAGAACCCAGCTAATGCTTGCTGTTTCGTACTGTTAAAAGTTTAAAAGGTTTAAAAGCTAAGGTTGTTAACCATATAAGCTGTCTATAACTGGCTACCAAAATTGACGGCATCGTCAGCATGACTACTCACCTTGATTTGTTTTTATTTTGTTTTAAGGACGCCCTGTTCGTTTGTCAGAATATGTGTTCAGACCAAAAGAAAACAACACCATTGTATGTTACCCAGACGGTTTCCAATGGAGACGGAATGTTACGGTTTCGATGATCATAACAGGTACAAAATTATCGAAAATTCTGTGGAAGCTAATAGTAATTTTAAGGATCAACGGTGACTGAGGAATATTCCTCTTACATCCTATGTGTGGACTCTATTATCATCCCCGATCCTAGCCTTTTGGTCATCAAACATGTAGGGCTCTATGTAATATATATAGCAAACCACTATAATATAATTGTTACCCTACATACCTACCGGTGATTGTTTTTGTGCTGACCAAAAGGATCGCTGCTTCTGGGGACGGGTGGAGGTACGTGTTGTGCGCACGCACGTGCTGCGTGCCTATACTCAGTTGTCACTAGCAACAATCTCAACCCCAGAGCCTTTGCTTTCTTGACTACGCAAGACACGAAAGAAAAGAGCTCTGGGGTCGAAATTGCCAATAGTAAAATTAATGCCCTTACATTGCATATTGCCCTTACATTTGCTCTTACATTGCATATTGAATTAATTACAAGCCTTCTGTTATTTATTTTGATGTCTTTGCAGTTAAAAACTATGGTCCGTGGATAAAGTTTTTAATTAGTCAACTATCTCAGGTGAGATAAGCGCTCGGTGAACGAATAAAAATTAAAATCAAATGTGTTTGGTCATATTCTTATAGTTTACTCCTCTACGGCGAGCTGGCGTCAGAAAAGGCCACCAGGTCGTCCTCAGCTACGTTTCATGATCAAGGATGAGTACAAGCGAGACCTGAAGGCAACCAACATCGCCACCTAGACCTGGAGGCAGTTGGTGTGGAGTGGTCTCATCAGCTCTGCTCCTCGCAGAGGAGAAACGGGACCGCAGAAAGACCAGACTTCAGGCAAACAGACCAGCTACAAGCTTTGTCTGCAAGCAGTGCCAAAGAAACTGCCATTCACGTGTAGGACTGTACAGTCACAACAGACCCTGTTCCAGCGTCAGAGACGATGATCTAGAGCGCTGATCCAATGATCTTTCGGGACTGCAGGAAGCTTACTACCAGTATAATTTACTAAGCATCAGTTGAAGACGTAACATTGATTATTATCTTTATTTTCCTAAGATTTACAAAAGAGGAGATGATCGTAATTTCTTCCTTATCATTATGGATTTCAACAGCAGTGACGTAGATCTTATTAAACTGAGAGAAAAAAGTGGAATAAAAGACAGGTAAGACAGTTACACTTAGAATAACACCTATTCCTGTGAATAAAGTGATCCCATTTTTGAGCGCATGGGAGGTCGTGTGTCCAAATCCCGACCCGCGGACCACTAACCGTGATGGTCTTAGAAACTGGTAAGATCATGCTGGCTGTAGTGAACACCTTGTCTCAGTTCAGATGATCGCGTCATTGCATGCATGGGCGGTGATGTTAACCCTTTAGCCTAGTCTCCCTACATGTCAATTCGAAGGGGAGGTAAACGAACCCACACTTTTCGAAAAGAGTAGGGCACGAAGTTCCCGGTGTCGTGGCCAGGCCTCTATGTCTATGTATGTTTGTATGTATGTGTGTTGACCGTTAGCAAGTCCACATCATAGCACTGCGCTGCCAATATTAACCTTCTTCAACAAGTATTTGAATCAGTAAATATTAAACTTTCAGCGGCTACTTTGTGGTAAACGATCATCCATTTTGTTTTATTTTTAACTTACCATTGTTTTATTTTCTAGGATTGTCATTCTGGAGCAATTCACTGAATTTTACAAGACGAAGGCTCTAAACGACGGAGTACGCTACGTCAAGGTGAAGAACACCTCCCTTAGCTTATTGTTTTAATAACGTGAGCCTGATGTTTATAGGTTTGTTCATACATGTATTGTAATCCCTTTCCATCCTCGCCATCGTTAGCCATCCTCACCTCCTAATGGCTTTCTGTCATTAGTCGAGCACAGTTCTACAAAATCAAACCAATGTTGTGTTAATCGCGATAAAATCGTTATATGGATGACAATGCATAACGTATAAATAAATGTATTTCTTTCCACATTGTACTAGGATCCCAACAGCATTATATTTACAGCCGATCTTCACATGAGGTTTCCAGGTAACATATTTGATCAATGTCATACGCAAGGTAAGTGCAAGCGCCGTGATGTGATATTTGACATGATACCTTCCTCGGACCCAGGGGCAGAGAGCCCGTCAAGTAACCTTTCGTGCGCACCGATTTCGCCCGTTTTATCTTCCTCCCGCTATTCCCCCCTCCGAGGATGAAATGATACCAGCCTGTGAGCAGGCTCTCCGTTCGCCGTCGGGGAATAGCTAGGCCCGGATGAGGGGGTAATGTCACCCCTATCTATTCCCCGAGCGGAGAGTCTTCTCGCATGGCTATCTCCAATAATTCATTCAACCTAGGGCAGAGAGAATGTTACGCGACGTATCAAGCTGACGTGATGATTTCGTGGGAACCCCTCTAATTTCTGATCAGACAATAAGAAATGTGTGAGGGCCACAGGTTTATTAGCCTGGCTATTACGTGCTACCCTCTCAAAATAAAGATATTACTTACTTACTTACTAATGTAAACCTTTCGGAAACTTCAACGTGGATTTGCGGATTAAATGATATTTCTTTCTCCGGTGGTGGGCTTCTGTACACGGTAGAATTCAGCTCGTGCAAAAATTAACACTGTCATTTGATGTTCTCTTCCTCGCAGCACACAATTCAAGGCCGTAGTTTTTATTCACCGGCTGTTTTAAAGTTGAAATGTGGTTACTCCATAACACATCAACAAGGTACAACTCTTTATATCAGTTTACAATTTTTTTTCATGCTACATTATTAATTTGTTTAGTTAGTTTCCGTTTTTGGCTGCGGATAACTACAAAGGGACGCGATACTTGCAATTTTTCTACATGGAGTACTTTTTTTGCTATATATAAGCGCTGTAATTGGTTCATGAAACTCGTGTAATGTATATGTTCTAACCAATCAGAATGAAGATTCTATCCTTACTCAGCCAACAAGGCGCAAGCAAAAAGGAGCCAATCGACTTTTCTTGCATGCGCAGGTTACATGTTTTCCCGCGCTTATCACCAGTTACAAGTTTTCCCGTGCTTACCGACAGTGCAACGTTTTCCCGCGCTTGCTGACAGTTCCATGTTTTCCCGCGCTTATCACCAGTTACACGTTTTCCCGCGCTTCCCGACAGTGCAACGTTTTCCCGCGCTTGCTGACAGTTCCATATTTTCCCGCGCTTATGACCAGTTACAAGATTTCCCGTGCTTACCGACAGTGCAACGTTTTCCCGCGCTTGCTGACAGTTCCATGTTTTCCCGCGTTTGCTGACGGTATTTTTGCTCCAAGTTATGAATATTGAGTTCTGTATACAAGTCTTTATTCTTCGCATTCATATATTTCAGCCTATTGGGAAATGATGGGTTATGGTTTGTTTGGTGGATACAAATCAGACTGGGACAAGTTTGGAGGAATGGACGAAGTGAAATTCACCACACGATGGGGCGGCGAGGACTGGGATCTAATGGATAGGTAAGCACAAGCTTGTACCCAGACCTACTCGAGGTCTGGTTTTCAGTGTCTGACGTGAACAACGTACCGCGTTTTACGGAATATTAGACTGGGACTTTTTCTTGTCACGTGCAGGAATCACTTGATTCTAAGACGTTTGCTGTCAACACAATTCAATGATTCCTCGTTTGCCACGGCCTTAAAAAACACGAGCACATGTGACGCGGCCTGCTTTCTCGTACTCGTATACCTTCGACAATATATTTACGCTTACATTTTATAGCTTGCTTTTTCCGTGAATTGTGCGACTTTGGGATCGGAGTTCTCATTTGAGCCTGCATTTGTGCACGGATTCGTGGTGATAGTTGCATCTGTTTATAACGTTTCCTAAACCGTTTGAACGTTCTATGAAAGAAGCCGTTTACTATCCGTCCTTTTTACTCGTTTAACGGATAAGCGTTAGTGTACGTTTTCCTGTGAAGGATTCATTTCACGACATGGATTAATGAGCCTTTTGATTTTTTGCTATCTGGCTTCTGTAATTATAATTTGAATTATTTTTTTTCCTTACAGAGCGATCTGTGCTAATTTAGAGATCGAAAGGTTGCGACTTCCCAAGTTTTACCACTACTTCCACGAGAGAAAAAGTGACTGGTACGAGAACGCGCGACTCTGAGTGAAGCCTGGGACGAGAGTAAAAAAAATACCAGCAGCAACAGAAGCCGGAGATCATGGGGGAACAAGAACCAGTTGATGACGAAATCCGAAAGTCCGTCTCCGAGACGGCACTGAGCCCGCAATTTTCACCTCGAAGATGCTAAGGAACATGACGTATCTTCATTGCGCTATGCAGGCGTGACAATTTTCAGAGTACTCGTGCAGAGTACTCGTGAGTACTCGCGCTGTTTCTTGATTGGATAATAACAATCTGAAACTCTTCGAGTGCTTTAATGAAGATTTGCCAAAAACTGCACTTGTTTCCCCGATTGCAAATGTAAACTGCATAGGTTGAGACCTCAGCTGACACCCTAGACTCTCTTCTCGTCCTACACAATTGTTCAAAAAGGGACTAGGCACTAGTTTACCCATTGTTCAAATTGCGTCATATTAAGAAATGAACCCCATCACCAGAAAGATCGCATAAAAATGAGTGAGTTTACCAAGTTTGGTTATGTTACATTGCAAAGCATTCTCGTTCCCAGGATCTTCTCATTTTTCAAAATGGCGGCTGATCAACTGCCATCTTGAAAAACGAGAAGACCCTGGGATCGAGGTTGATTGCACAGTAACCAGGCTGTGAGCTGTCAAAGGTCGCCCAAACTCCATACAAATGCCTCTAATTCAGAGATGGCGTCCCACTCAAATCCATACAAAGCCTCTATATTTTTTTCTGATTTTTGAAAGCTTTCTACATGGTTGCAATCAACCCCAAACTTGGTTAACTGACTAATTTTAATGTGGTCTTTCTTGTGATGGATTCCAATTTTTAATTCAACTAAAATTTATTACCTGTGAACAGGGCGAAGCCGCAAAATGAAAGTCTGACCATCAGTGAACTTGTTCACAGTCTTGCTTTATACGAGAGATGTTGAATTGATGATGGTATTCAGAATGTTTTGAAAAGTTATTTAATATGTAATAAACATTTGATATACAATCAAACGTCTTGTAGTGTCCTTGTTTTCACAGTTTCATTGCGCCGTAATTACAAGAATTGAATTATTTTCACAACTTTAAAATCATCGCTAAATTCGGCATAGGTGTAATCTTTGCATTCTACAGACACGTAGGTGGGTCCAGTTTCTCAATTGCACGTTTAAAAGCTGCTAGTGACGTCAGAGTTTGATTGCATGCGCTAATTGCCCTTTATTTTATAAACACGTAATAATCACATGTCAGTTCACATTACGGGGTGTGGCTCGTCTCCATGTGAATAGGCCGTGACATGATATGACAAAAAGTATTGTTATTTTTAACTAAATGCACGAATCATGATCAAGCTCAACAAACACTGACGAAAATCATAACTATCCTGATTTAGCAAAGCATATTTCTCGTAGCTGGAATGCATGAATTTTAATGTGTCAAGAAGGGCGCGCCGATAATTTTGATGTTGGTCGCCGTTGTATCGATATCTTCCTCGATGTTTTTTCCTTCAGGTAAGTCCGCCATGTTTTTCTCTCTTGTCTGAGTCGTTATTTGGCTGTTAGTTGTTAGAGTTTCGCTTTGCCCCATTTTAATTTTGCCGTCAAACGCCTTGATGTAGAGATTCTGTAGTCGAACGAAGTTTCGACGTGTACTCGTCTATAACGCCAAAGAAGTTAAAGCTGTTGAATGTTTTTAGTACTAAAATACTGAATGAATCACTATAAATCCTTTTTCAAGGCAATAGCTGAATATCAGTCGTTAGTAGAGAATACTGAATTATTCCTCGTTTTTCTTTGCTAAACCCCACGAAATAATGAAAGTTTTTTCACTGGTCTCTTGAAATATTTTGGTGAAGAAATAGCAAAAGAATATCGAATATTATCATAACGCCTGGTTCACACTTGTGACATAAGCATAAGCGCAAGCATCATACGCAGACGAAGTAACGTGTTGATCATTAGTGCCTTTTGTTAGAACAAATGATCAAGCAACACGTCTGCGTATGTTGCTTGTGTTTATGCTTATGACGCTAGTGAAAACCAGCCTTTAGACTGCGTATGTCACACAGCCATCCTTGTTCTTAGCCTGAGTCAAGGATCGATTCAAGCTTTGTCTGATATTGCGCTGGTCAGTGCCGACTTAAGCTCCTTCTCGTTTGATTGAATATTTTAGACAGTTTTTAAGTTTATTTGATAAACTACTGTCACTGTAGCCTAGACTAGTCCCAAGCGTTCTCTTTCTCTCTCGAGCGAGCGCGAAGTACACGTAAGAACCTGGGAAACGGTGTCATTCGATGACGTCATGAAATTTCGCGCCAAATCGAGTAAATATTATAAGCGGTGAAGGCAACGCCTGGGTACAAGGCTGCATGTCAGAAAATAGAAGAGATAAAGCACAAGAAAACATCGCGTGATTTTTCAGTGTTGCAATCATGTAGTGCTGTTAATTTAGTTATCGTTCATTTATTCATGTTGTTTTTTACAGTCTAGCGATGCCGACAAAACAATCTTCACTCAAGCTTGGACTCTCTGATTAATGAAAGTTAGTTACGTATTCTGGTTTCTGACTACTTACATTTCTAACTGTATAATTGACCTACTGTCATGACTACTGAAACTATTGACGTGTTTTTTTGCTCTTTTCCAGTAAAAGAGAAACAGAAGTAAATCCAAAGAAACTGCGGAGCCAATAACCAACACAAAGAAGTGTGGCATTGCTATTCCATCCTGGCCGGCATCTTTACGCTGGAAACAACTCCATTTTCAGATAAGTCAATTTTTTGTGTTTCCCAGATTTGTTTAAAGAAATTTAGGAAGCTTATTTTTAATTACCCTATTCTGCCTGAGGGGGGAGACAGGGGGGGGGGGGGGGGGGCAGAAAGTGCCGCGCTGATTTCAAATTATAGAGCATTCAAGCAATTATGGCCAAACTTTGTGACTTTTCCTAAAAATTATCTGGGAACATTTTGCTGTGTCAATTGTTTGAACGTGAATTGACGTTTCCATGGCAACCAAGTTTTGACAGGTCCGTTTTACCCAAATTTGGTGTTTTCAGCTTAATTTTCATGATTTTTTTGCTCTTTAAGAAGGGTTCTTCAAAATCTTTACAGTTTTTGCATCCTATATTTTTTCGATTTTTTCAAATCAGATTTGAGATTTTCGGACTTTGTGAAACAATCTTGAAATCCAAAATTGAGGATCCAAGATGGCGGAATTTTTAAATGTATGATGTCATTTTTGTATGATATGACGTCATAATTGACACGTTACTGTCACTGTCCACTATTTTTGGATGTGTTGCACACTATATAAGTTTCATTTTCATAACGTGAATACTTTTTGAGATACATGGGAGTGGGGGGGGGGGGGGCATGCACTTTCTGCCCCCCCCCCCCCAGGCTCACGAACGAAAAAAAAGCCCAGGCAGCATAGGGTTAACGTGTTAAAATAATATTATTTTTAAGATTTGCTTTTCTAAGTAAGTTTAAAATTGAAAATTAGAATTGAAAGGTATGTTTATGTTGAAAACTCATGTCATACAGCCATTCTAGAACTCAGTGATTCGACTATTGAAACAAATCAATCACGGTCTGATGCTGGCGTCCTCTCCCAAATGGTGCGTCTTTATGGCCCAACTCATCGCATTATGTAGTGAACTTCCCAATTTGATTAAAACATGCAAGCATAAGAACTTTGCCTCAACTTTTGGTGTGGTTTCTAATTTTCAATATTTTCGAGGCAAAACATAGCCTGAGAAAAACAGACGTCGTTTCGCGTCGCAAACCACTGGTAGCTCCCCGAAACGATCGTTTCGGAGAGCTACCAGTGGTTTGCGCGAAACGACGTCTGTTTTCTCAGGCCTAGGCAAAACACGAACATGTCTTTGATTGGTTATAAACACAGTTGTTAGTCAATTTCAGAGCTATGTAAATACAAAACCATAGCGAAAATTATTATTACTTTTAATAGAAAATCACTGCAAAATGTGTGTTTTGTTTTCTAAAACAAATTTGTGAAATTAACTGAAAATTGCTGAATGAGCAGTAATTTATTGATGTTTCCTCTTTCCTCTCCAGGTTGAACTCAAATATGATCTGATGAAAGAAAGGGCAGCCATCTTAGATTTACAGTGTGCAGCTCTTGGCATGGACTCTGGCCCTACTTGAATATTGGAAAAATCGTATTTCAGATAAGTCCATTGTCATCTTTCTTTTAACAGTTTCAGTCCAAGAGCTGAGACCAAAATCTCATGTCTCCTTACCATATGGAAATGAAAATCGTTAACTCGGGGTATTGTTTTGATGTACAACCAAATTCTCAGAACTTAGAAACGTTTGACAATCGGTAAGATAAGTAATATTTCTAGCCTGGGACTGAAAGTGTCAACATCCAGTTCGTTATTTTGGGGGCTCCAACGTAATAATGTCGTCGAATTTTCTTGGTGCAAGTTTTAATTTTCATTGAAAAATTGAAGTTGTATACGTTGACGTATTAATATCGGTAAACAGTACATGTATGGCTAGAAACAATGTTGTTTGAAAATATTCGACAAACAACTAAATATTATTGATGTTTCCTGTTTAATTGTTTCTCTCTCTCCAGATTGAACACAGATAAACGAAAGTGCAGCCATTTTGGATTACAGTGTGCGTGAACTTGTGGAATATTGTTGTTTTCTAAGTCGTGTAATATATTGACGTGTTTCCCATTTTTTTTCCCAGATGGAAAAACAGATAAGTTGAGAAAGTGCAGCCATCTTTGGATTGGTCGTATGCAGCTCTTGGACTCTGGCGCAAGTTGACTATTGGAAGCAGTTTACTTCAGATAAGTTCTTCGCCGTTTTCTTATTTTTTCTATCGTGTACCATTTATCAGGCGTTGCAGTCCAAGAGTGATCATAATCTGATGTCTCCTTGCAATACTGATACACTGTCACGTATCTTTGAACACAATGATCCGAGGAATTAGAAAGTGCAGCCATTTTGGATTGCAGTGTGCAGCTCCTTGGCATGGACTCTGGCCCAACCGGTTGACTATGGCATAAGTTTACTTCAAATAAGTCCATTGTCGTACGCGTTTTATTACTTTTAACAGTTTCAGTCCAAGAGAGACCAAAATCTTATGTCTCCTTACCATATATGGAATGAAATCATTAAACTCGGGGTATTGTCTTGATGTACAATCAAATTCTCAAAACTTAGAAACGTTTGACAATCGGTAAGATAAGTAATATTTCTAGCCTGGGACTGAAAGTGTCAACATCCATTTCGTTATTTTGGGGGGCTCCAACGTAAAAAATGCGACGAAATTTCTTGGTGCAAGTTTTTAATTTTCATTGAAAAATTGGAGTCATATACGTTGACGTATTAATATCGGTAAAACTATGGCTAGAAACAATGTTGTTCGAAAATATTCGACTAAACAACTAAATATTATTGATGTGTTCTGTTTGTTTGTTGTTTGTTTGTTTGTTTGTTTCTCTCTCTCTCTCCAGATTAAACACGGATAAAAGAAAGTGCAGCCATTTTAGATTGCCGTGTGTAACTCTTAGATTCTGGTGGCAAGTTGACTATTGGAAACATCTTATTTCAGTCCATCGTAGTTTTCTTACATATTATTTTTTCTGTCATTTTATACCATTTAGAGTTTCAGTCCAAGAAGTGATGAAAATCTCATGTCTCCTTGTCAAGTATCTTATACTGAAAGAAAATCGTTAACTATTGTCTTGATGTACCACCAAAATCTCAGAGCTAACATTAAAGGAAGTGTAACGCACGAAGGAAAATAGAGTAATTTAATTTATAGATGTTTATTTTTTTTCCTTGAACACAGAAGTGTTAAAAAAAGGTGCAGCCATTTTGGATTGCAGTGTGTAGCTCTTTGCGTGTGACGCCAGTTGACTATTGGAAACATCTTATTTCAGATAAGTCTGTCGTAGGCTTCCTATTTTTTTTTTTTGGGGGGGGGTGGGGGGGGGGTGGGGGGGTAAACGACAAAACTGTCGAATATTGTTGTTTCTAATTTTCAGCGTCAAGTAGGAGTCCTATTCTTATGACGTATTGACCAGAAAACCAGAACGAAACTTGTACAAAAACGTCCTACTAAACAAAAAGAAATGAGGTCATTGATTTTTTATTTTTCATTCATTTATTGTTTCTTCTTTTTTCTCCAGATTGAGCTCGTATAGTTTGAAGAAAGTACACGCAGCTCATGGACTCTGGGGCATGTTGTCGACTATTGGAAACATTTGAGTTAAAGTCTATAGCCATTACTTTTAACGATGTCAGTCCAAAACTGATCATAATCTAGTATCTCTTTACCATATCGGATTACTTGTCAAGTATCTTATAAAACTAAAAGGATAATAAAAATAAATTGAAAATAAAAAGTATCATAAAATAAATCGTTAGGTAAATTGTCTTGGTGTACCACCAAATTCTGAAAACTACAAACATTAAAAACCCTATTCAGCGTGGAGAATGGGGAGTGAGAGAGAAAGTGCTCGCGCTGATTTCAAACAAACTCGTGCAACTTCAATTCAAGCAATGATCACCAAATGTGTACATTTTCCCAAACATTATCTGGAACATTTTGTTGTGTCAATTGTTTGCTAACGTGATTTGATGTTTTCATGGTTAGGTAACTATGTTTTGACAAGATGTACTTTTCCTGGCAATTTTGCTATGTCAATTGTTTTATGGCGACCAAGTTTTGGCAGGTCGTTTTAACCCAAGTTCGGTGTTTCACAGCTTAATTTCATGAGATTTCGCTTTTGACGAAGAGTTTCTTCTAAAATCTTTACAATTTTTACATCCTTATCATGATTTTTTCGATTTTTTCAAATCCAATTTGAAAGATTTCTGGCATTTCTGAAAAGTCTTTAAACCATTATGCGTATTAAAGGAAATGTAACGCATAAAGGAAAATAGATAATTTAATTTACAGATGTTTCTTTTTTTTTCCTTGAACTCAGATTTGTTGGAAAAACAAAGTGCAGCCATTTGGAATGCAGTGTGTAGCTCTTTGCTTGTGAGGCCAGTTGACCATTGGAAAACATCTTATTCAGATAAGTCTGTCGTAGGTTTCCTATTTTTCTTTCATTTTATACCATTTAAGAGTTTCAGTCCAGTTTTGTTATTTTTGGGTTCAACGTGAACTTGTGGAATATTGTTGTTTCTAAGGCTCTGTTGACACAAAACGCGGTTCCAAATCTACACGGATACACGAATTCGTATCCGTGTTCAAAAGTATACGGATACAAAGCGTTTTTTCCGTTTCGGTGATGTTTCGTCGTGGCCGTGACAGATTATGTTAGATGGGATCTGGACACGATAATACCTTGAAGCGCCGTAATTTTCTTCAACATCGCGCGCGAAACTTAAAAAGAAAAAGTCATGTGGCCTGAAATAATGAACTGCTACACTGCAAAATAAAGTAGTTACGGCTAAAGCATCAAAAACCAAGCGCTGCGGTCACCATATTTAGCCTGGCTTTTTTCGCGCCAAAAACCAATCGTTTTAAATCTACACGGTTTCCCCGTGTTACACAACACTCGTAACTGTATCGTTTTGAAAACGCTCCACTTTCGACAGCGTTTTCAAAGTACACGGTTACAACATCGTTTCCGTGTAAACGGAAAGGTGTAACCGTATACAAAACGATACGGTTACAAATGAAACCGCGCTCGTGTAAACGGGGGCCTAAGTCGTGTAATATATTGACGTGCCCCCCTTTTTCCCCAGATTGAAAACAGATAAGTTGAGAAAGTGCAGCCATCTTTGGATTCTCGTATGCAGCTCTTGGACACTAATTGCGCAAGTTGACTATTGGAAACATCTTACTTCAGATGAGTACTTCGCCGTTTTCTTATTTTTTCTATATCGTGTACCATTTATCAGGCGTTTGCAGTCCAAGAGTGATCATAATCTGATGTCTCCTTGCCAATATTGATACATTGTCACGTATCTTTTAACACAATGATCCGTAGAATTAGAAAGTGCAAGCCATTTTGGATTTGCAGTGTGCAGCTCTTGGCATGGACTCTGGCCCAACTGGTTGACTATTGGAATAAGTTTTACTTCAGATAATTAAGTCTTGATAAACACATAGACAGACAAACAAAATAGATAGACAACCAAATTCTCAAAACTAAAGAAACGTTGACAATCGGTAAGAGAAGAAATTATTTCTAGCCTGGGACTGAAAGTGTCAACATCCAGTTCGTTATTTTGGAGGCTCCTTATTTTCTTGGTGGCAAGTTTTCAATTTTCATTTGAAAAAATTAAGTCGTACACGTTGACGCTATTAATATCAGTAAACTATGGCTAGAATCAATGTTGTTCGAAAATATTCGATCAAACAACTAAATATTATTGATGTGTTCTGTTTGTTTGTTTGTTTGTTGTTTGTTTCTCTCTCTCCAGATTAACACGGATTAAAAGAAAGTTGCAGGCATTTTGGATTGCCGTGTGTAACTCTTTAGATTCTGGGGCAAGTTGACTATAAAAATCTAATGTCTTCTTTGTCAATTATCTTATAAAGAAATGTTTAACTATGGCCGGAGTTATATATTGTCTCATGATGTTACCACCCAAAAAATTATCAGATGCTAACATTAAAGGAAAATGTAACGCACGAAGGAAAATAGAGTAATTTAATTTATAGATGTTTATAGATGTATTTTCCCCTTGAACTCAGATATTCTTGGAAAACAAAGTGCAGCCAATAGGGGACTGCAGTGTGTAGCTCTTTGCTTGTGACGTCAGTTGACTATTGGAAACATTTTATTCCAGATAAGTCCATGCATCGTAGTTTTTATTTTTTTTCCTGTCATTTTATACCATTTAAGAGTTTCAGTTTTTGTCAATTATCTTATAAAGAAAATTGTTAAACTATTGTCTTGATGTATGCTACCAAATTCTCAGAGCTAACATTAAAGGAAATGTAACGCACGAAGGAAAACAGAGAAATTTAATTATAGATGTTTCTTTTTTTTCCTTGAACTCAGATGAGTTAAAAAAGGGCAGCCATTTGGGATTGCAGTGTGTTGCTCTTTGCTTGTGACGTCAGTTGACTATTGGAAACATCTGATAAATGTTCGTTATTTCGGGGCTCAACTGGTAAAAATGTCGAATATTCTTGGTGTAGTTTCTAATTTTCATTGAGAAATTGGAGTAGTATACGTTGACGTATTAAGATCAGTTAACTGTAGCTAGCCGAAACATGGTTCGAAAATATTCGACTAAACAACTAAATATTATTTCGAATTATTGATGTCCTGTTTTTTTTCTCTCTTTCTCTCCAGATTGAACACAGATAAAAGAAAGTGCAGCCATTTTGGATTGCAGTGTGCAACTCTTAGATTCTTATGCAAGATGACATTGATATTGGAAACATCTTATTTCAGATACGTCCATCGTAGTTTTCTTATTTTTTTTCTGTCCATTGTATACCATTAAAAGAGTTTCAGTCCAAGAATGATCAAATCTAATCTTATGTTTCTTAACAACTCTTCTATTGTCTGATGCTACCACCAAATTCTCAGAGCTTAACATTAAAGGAAATGTAACACACGAAGGAGAACAGCGGCAATTTAATTTATACATGTTTCTTTTTTTCCCCTTGAACACAGATTTGTTGGAAAAACAAAGTGCAGCCATTTTGGATTGCAGTGTGTAGCTCGGCCAGTTGACTATTGGAAACACTTTATTTCAGATACGTATGTCGTAGGCTTCCTATTTCGTCCGTCTGTTATTTGCCATTTATCTACGGGGTATTATCTTGATTTATTACCAAATTCTCAGAGTTAACATTAAGAGAATGTATGACATTTCAGTAATGAGATTTTATATTTTGAGCCTGGGATTTACAGGGGCAACATCCAGTTCGTTATTTGCGGGTTAACGAGAAACTGTCGAATATTGTTGTTTCTAATTTTCAGCGTCAAGTTAGAGTCCTAATCTTTTGACTATTGAGCAGAAAACCAAAACGAACTTGGCACAAAAACGTCCCACTAAAACAAAAAGAAGAAGGTCATTTATTTATGTTTCTTCTTTTTTCTCCAGATTGAGCTCATATATAGTTTGAAAGAAAGTACAGACAGCTCTTGGACTCTGGCGCATGTTGTCGACTATTGGAAATATTTGAGATAAGTCCATTGTCATTACTTTTAACGGTGTCAGTCCAAGAGAGATCGAAATCTAATGTCTCTCTTGTGTTAAGTCAAATGGAAACAAACTTATTTCTAATAACTCCATTGTACTTTTCTTATTTCTTCTGTCGTTTAGCCATTTAAACCATTTCAGTCCAAGACGGATCATAATCTAATATCTCCCTACAATATCGATTCATTGTCAGATTGTCTTATAAAATAAAAAAATAAAATAAATTGAAAATAAAAAGTATCATAAAATAAATCGTTAGCTAAGGCCGGGGGTATTGTCGTGATGCACCAATAAATTCTCAAAACTATAAACATTACCGCCAATCAGCTTGGAGAGGGGGGAGAAAGTGCTCGCGCCGATTTCAAACTTGTATAACTTCAAAAGCATTCAATCACCAAAACTTTGTCAATTTTCCCAATGTTGATGGTCGGCGGTCAGTATTGTTGTTGATATTCCACCAAATTCTCCGAATTAAAATTTAAACTGAGAAATGTTTCTCAATCAGTTTATGAGATCAGAATTAATATTATGAGCCTGGGACTGAAAGTGTTTTCATCCGGATCCAGTTTGTTATGTTGGGGGTCAACGTGAACTTGCGGAATATTGTCGTTTCTATAAGTCGTGTAATATGTGATGTTTCCCCCTTTTTTTCCAAGATTGAAAACAGATAAGTTGAGAAAGTGCAGCCATCTTTGGATTGCCGTATGCAGCTCTTGGACCCTAATTGCGCAAGTTGACTATTGGAAACATCTTACTTCAGATAAGTTCTTCACGTTTTCTTATTTTTTTCTATCGTGTACCATTTATCAGGCGTTGCAGTCAAAGAGTGATCATAATCTGATGTCTCTTTGCAATATTGATACATTGTCACGTATCTTTGAAACGAGGGCCACTAGTTTTATCAGTGTTTAACTGTTATGTGCTTACCCTTGTAAAATAAAGTTGCTTACCTTACTTACTTACTTAAATATGATCCGGGGAATTAGAAAGTGCAGCCATTTTGAATTGCAGTGTGCAGCTCTTGGCATGGACTCTGGCCCAACAGGTTTACTATTGGAATAAGTTTTACTTTAAAAATAAGTCCATTGTCGTACGCGTTTTATTACTTTTTAACAGTTTCAGTCCAAGAGAGACCAAAATCTTATTCTCCTTACCATATATGGAATGAAAATCATTAACTCAGGGTATTGTCTTGATATACAACCAAATTCTCAAAACTTAGAAACGTTTGACAATCGGTAAAATAAGTCACATTTCTAGCCTGGGACTGAAAGGGTCAACATCCAGTTCGTTATTTTGGGGGCTCCAACGTAAAAATGTCGTAAACTATGGCGAGAAACAATGTTGTTCGAAAATATTCGACTGAGACAACTAAATATTATTGATGTGTTATGTTTTGTTTGTTTGTTTGTTTGTTTCTCTCTAGATTAAACACAGAAAAAAGAAAGTGCAGTCATTTTGGATTCCGTACGCGTGTTTAACTCTTAGATTCTGGTGCAAGTTGACTATTGAAAACATCTTATTCCAGATAAGTCCATCGTAGTTTTCTATTTTTTTCTGTCATTTTATATCATTTAGGAATCTAATGTCTCCTTGACACGTATCTTATAAAGAAAATTGTTAACTATGGCCGGAGTATTGTCTTGATGTACCTTCAAATTCTCAGAGCTAACATTAAAGGAAATGTAACGCATAAAAGAAAATAGAATAATTTAATTTATAGATGTTTCTTTTTTTCCCCTTGAAACTCAGATTTGTTGGAAAACAAAGTGCAGCCATTTTGGATTGCAGTGTGTAGCTCTTGCTTGTGAGGCCAGTTGACCATTGGAGACATCTATTTCAGTTAAGTCTGTCATAGGCTTCCTATTCGTCCGTCTTTTATTACCATTTATCTACGGGGTATTATCTTGATTTATTAACAAATTCTCAGAGCTGACATCAAGAGAATGTATGACATTCAGTAATGAGATTTTATATTTTGAGCCTGGGATTTACAGGGTTAACATCCAGTTCGTTATTTTTGGGGGTTAACAACGAACTGTCGAATATTGTTGTTTCTAATTTTCAGCGTCAAGTTAGAGTCCTATTCTTATGACGTGACTGACCAGAAAACCTGCTACAAAAACGTCCCACTAAACAAAAATGAAAGAACTTTATTTATGTTTCTTCTTTTTCTTCAGATTGAGCCATAGTTTGAAACAAAGAACACACAGCTCTTGGACTCTGGCGCATGTTGTCGACTATTGGAAACATTTGAGATAAGTCCATTGTCATTACTTTTAACGGTGTCAGTCCAAGAGAGATCAAGATCCGTCTTTTGTGTTGAGTTAAATGGACGCAACTTATTTCAAATAACTCCATCGTAGTTTTCTTATTTCTTCTGTCGTTAACCGATTCAGTCCAAGACTGATCATAATCTAATATCTCCCTACCATATCAATTCATTGTCAATTGTCTTCTAAAAGTAAAAAAAAATTAAAAATAAATTGAAAATAAAAAGTATCATAACATAAAATCGTTAGCTAAGGCCAGGGTATTGTCTTGATGCACCCATAAATTCTCAAAACTATAAACAGTACCCCTAATCAGCATGGGGGGGGGGGGGGGGGGGGGGGGGGAGGAAAGTGCTCGCGTCGATTCTCCAAACTTGTATAACTTCAAAAAAGCATTCCCCAATCACAAACTTTTGTAAATTTTCCCAA
>MU826838.1:1461741-1479391 GCA_029204205.1 Desmophyllum pertusum | reverse complement strand
CTGGCCACGAAATGCGTTGCTTTCAGTATTATATATTGACAGGAGGCGAAATCTACACGGTTTTTACTTGAGATTATCCTGTTACTTTTTGTCGACAGTCTTTAGAGTGTTGAGCAGCTTCCGACTCTAGGCTCGATTACCAGCCGCTGTTCGGGAAAATGAGCCCACGCTCATCCCCTGGGGAGGAACGAAGACCGGACTCGAGAGGGCGGCGGAAATCGAGCCTACTTCTACTCCCTCCCTAAAGAGACCTCCAATACCTCGATTCTGCATCTATTCTCAGTGTCATTCTCTCAAATACTCGTGTTTCTTTTTTTGTCAGGACCTGCTGGTGATTCGCTTTCTGAGCATCGTGGTTATCCTTTTTCAACCAAAGATCAGGACAATGACAGCTGGAGCGGTAACTGTGCTGTCAGCAACAAAGCAGCCTGGTGGTACACAAGGTGCCATTCTTCCAACCTAAACGGTCTTTATCATCATGGAGCGCACTCTCATCTTACGCTGATGGAGTGAACTGGAAAGCTTGGAAAGGATATAACTACTCCGCCAAGAGAGCTGAGATGAAAATCAGACCAGTGAACTTTTAAGAACTTTCTGTCTTTCCTTGTTTGTTTGTTTGCTGATCAATGCAAATAAAGAGTTTAGAAAAGAAATGTCAAAGTGACTGGGAGGCTACTGGGTGATTAAAGATAACAAAAAAATAATCTTGTCTTTGCATTTATTATGTAGGCTGAGATGGAAATTGTTGTCTTTGCCCTTTGTAGCTCTTTGTCTTCTTCTTTTCAGTCGGAAAACGTTTGAGACGAGACCCAAAAATTGAGCTCAAAATTGAACCTGCATGTAGTTGTGAAAATCAAATTTTCTACCGATTTTGCAGCATACATTTCAAAGATTTTACTCCTGCTGACAGAAATTTTCGATTTTCAAAATTTGAAAAGATCTATCCCTTGTGCATAAGCAGCAGACGTATTTCCAGTTCTTAATTATCACACGCCGCCGAAACAAGAGCCGAAAATACGTTTCTTTTCTCTGACGTATAAATCGATCCAGGAGTTGACGTCACAATTTCTTAGAAGAAGTACACCAAAGAAACGCGGCCGCTTCGTAATTAAACGCGGGCTCAGACTAACTCTGGTATCCTGTGCCTAAGGTCGCAACGAGTATTGATACCCACTAGGGCTAGAATGAGTGGCTAGTCCATCGCAGGTTCACCCACGGCAATTTTCTCTTGTTTCCCCTGACAATGACTCTTGTAGAGCCAGTTGCTCCCCCCCCCCCCCCCCCCCAGTCATGGTAGCAGATATTAAATAATAAAGGAGAGTCTATATTTTAAGCTAATTGAACCGTATATAATACCAAGAGAGGATAATCTACTTGATAATACTTCCCTTGAGTCTTGTCTTGAAGTAGAATCTTGATATATTTGGAAGAGGTAGTTCTTTGGGAGGCGTGCACGTGGTGACCTAGCTTTTCGTTAGTGCGTCGGACTCCGGATATCAAGAGGTCTTGGTTACGGTTATTAGCACACGTTTATCGAATTTCCGAGAAGTTTCAGAGAGGGAGGCGTGGGGCCAAATGGTTAGCGTGTTGGACTCCGGATCGATCGGTCCAGGTTCGAGCCCTGGCCAGGGTCACTGTGTTGTGTTCTTGGGCAGACACTTTACTCTCACAGTGCCTCTCTCTACAGACGACAAAATGCAGGGGATAACATGCGATGGACGCAACAGCCCATCCAGGAGACTCGGCAAGACTAGACTACTAGTCACTTAAGGCGACAGAAACCAGGAATAGCTACGGCAGTTGCATTGTGGGCCAGGGCCGGCCATCGGGGGAGGTGAAGACTTATAACCTTCCCCGTTTCGCAATCACAACTCGAATGCGAACATTCCTGCCGGAACATTCAACCTGGACAAATTGGTTACTTCGCCTTTTTTACCGCGCGATGGCAAAATAGTCAAAATATGCCCGTGTGGCCCGCGTTTCTCACTCTTTCCTCCGCCCCATTCCTCTCGCGCCTTCCGTCAGCCCACCAGAGACTAAAACCAGAGCCAGACATATTTTTTTCTCCTTCACCCCATCTCCGACTGATATTCATAATGCAGGTGCATATGTCGCGAAAAACTTATCTCCCCGTCATGTAAGTACCTAACCCTCCGGGGAAATATCATTTTAGTTGGCCCTCGTTTTCAGGTACATGACGTCATCCGGAACTGAGTTCGATGGTTCGCTGGAACCAGGCCTGTTCGCGAACGGAGGTATTTTTTCGCTGCAACCTTTTTCATAGTTTTTTACAGAAAACTTGCAGATCATGTCAGGACCGAAGTCTGATACGCGTTACTTGCCTTCTGCATGCCGTCTAGGCATCCTATAAACAATTGAAGAACTTTTCGGTATGATTTGGTCAGTACGCTCCACATGAATTTGTTAGCATTACTTTGCTCGAACGTATAATGCTTTAATTTACTTCTTGTTGTAGCTTGCATTTTGTTTTCTATTTCTCTTGTATAATTTGTGGCTTGCACTAAAGTCAGATCTCTTTTCTCGTAGACTCTGGCGAACCATCGGATAGCTCCACTGTACATTGCGCCGCCTGAATCCTCGAAACAGATGGGGTAACAGAAGGCTACAGGAGTCATTTTGTTTTGTGAAGGACAATACGAAACGTTCGTACTTCCTTCTCATGTAACAGTCTTACGGTAAGGCTTCAGGGCGTTTTATTTTGTCATCGATCGTGTGTGAGCCTGCCTTGATTGATGTTGTTGTTTATGCATAAACTTTTAGCACAAGACAAGGACGTGGTGGAAATGGTGGAACATCAGAGTTGTACAACCAGTTCATAGTACAAGTCTACTCGACCGCATTTTCACCTTTTTGCGTGCGATGTGAGTTATAAGCTTGGAGGAGTGTTCACTTGTCTGATCAACATTACGTCAAATTTGTTTTGGTTTATTCAAATTTGCCAACCATTATACAAAAGAACTCGTTGTTTCAACAGCCAAGAGTTCTCTGGTTGGCACAGAATATACAATTAATGATGACGTAACGAATACAACACATCTGGCTATAATTCAATGCAAGTTTAAGCTTCTTTGACGTTTTTCGCTTGTTTCTGATGAAACTACTGAGAGTGTCGCTCCTTGTGCCATCATAGAAAGGACTATACTTTTTATTGATCCATAAATAGTTTCGTTTAGTTCGGATGAAACAATTTATTATAAAATTAATTTGCTTATTAGTGTAATGACTATTATCAGTATCCATAAGTAGCGTTTATTTCAAAAGTCACTTTTTCTATTTATATAGATAATCTTGTCATATTTCCATATGTACATTTCAGGTCGTATTAATTACCCAAGATAAATTTTCCCCTTACGAGCAGCAATATTGTGTTGTGTAATGAATAGAGGATATATACCCGCTGGCGTGCGCGATAGAATATGTAATTTTTTAGTTCGTGTATTGGTGTATAATCACGAATATGTTGACGCTTACAGAGCGTCAGCGAGTGAGTTAAAGATATGGATTTTTACCCCGAGAAAATAATTAATTCATATCTTCAGCCCACCAGTGTAATTTTTTCTTGTTTATTTTATTAGTGACCAAAACTGACAAAAGCACATAACTTTTATCGTGCGAACGTCTTTGCAAGCTCGCTGGCTGTGACTTTCCTGAATTTCCCTCATCGCCTCTTTTGTCTTCTACTTTTGCAAAGGAAACTCCCTTGATATAGATTTTAATTCATTGAAGGTTTTCTTTCTCGTTGCTTTTTTAGCATTTCCCGCACCAGTTTGACCTTCAGTGAACGAGTTTCATGATCTGCTTCTAACATCAAATTTTCTACGAATCTATGCGGCGTCGCCGATTTTTTTCAACCGGTTAACAGTTTGGCAACGTTACACAAAAAGCCATACCTTAAAAGCGGGAATAATGACGTCATCGATATCCTCAGGCTTAGTGAGGGATATGGAAAATACGCCACTCGGGTCCCGGATGTGTACAGTTTCGTATGAATTTTATGCGAAGTAGGTCTATTTTCCAGTACACTTCACACTCGTGTCTACTATAATAATGCTTTTTATTATATTGCAATACTGGTTCCATGATGCACTTGAGCATTCTGAAGTTGGTTTCCCTATCGTGCGATGGTCGCTAATTTTGACACAATACGAGACTGCAAAGAATGGTAAACCCGCTCACTTAACTCCATTTTGGCGAAATTTCCTTTTATGCAATACAGTGAACAAAAATGAACCTGTCTTTTCTATTAGGTAGATTACCATTTTATTCCTCATGTCCATTAGCGGACAATTTTTTGGTTAAAGTTTTCGGGGAAGGGGGGGGCAACGTGCCTGAAAAATGCAAGAATATTTGCTCTAGCTTTGGCACGCACCAGTTAGCGCCGATGACATGGTCAGCATTACTGCATTTTCTGCAGCAGAATATGTTTTAATAATAAAGCCAGTTATAATAAAAACTATTTTTATTGAACTTAGCTTGTTACGGGGTCTGTATTGAGAAATCATATTTCGTCGCTCGTTTCTTTTTTTCGCAAGTTTTATGGAAAACCGGGATTTCGCCTTCGGGGCTCGGTTCATAAACTTGAACAAAACATAATGAACATCTGCTCCAATACATTTTCCCAAGTACAGGCCGCTCAGGCTACCGTTCAATAACAGCTATATGAATGTCCAGTGTGTTGTAGCCATAATTAGACATAGTCAGAGGGGGTGGAACCAAAAATTTCCCGTTATAACATTGGAAGCTTAAGCAGAACCGCCCTCACCACCCTCAGACATGTCACCCTCGTACAAAAAGCTATCCTGATTCGTAAGACAACATTGTAGAACGTAATCAAGGCATCTTGGGGGTCACTAAGTCCACACTGGGAATTTGTTTTCCTATTTCATGCAGGGAGGGAGGGGAGAGTAATACAGGAGCTCTCTGAAAACAGGTGGTGCAATATTGATGTGGGCTATATTGCTGAAGGGTGATATTCGGATCCTACCATGTGTTTTAAAAGTGTGTGCTGTATACAGCTGGCGGACAAATCATAGTCTGATGGATCAAGTAGGGCAGTGCTTGGCAGGGTGGATCCTATGAATTTTAGAAAGACAAGGGGGGCTGCTCAGACTTTGTCTATAAAGAGACCAGCACTCAGTCGTGCCTTTAGCTGGTGGAAGCGAGGGTTGGGGGGGGCGCGTGAGGCGACGTTGCATGCATGTGGAGACAGTTAACCCTTATACACTCATTGGTATGCACTATGTTTGCGTCAACTCGTGCATTAATTAATTATATGTTTTTTGTAATTATTAGCGAGACATTACAAATGCTGGTCTTAATTTTTGCAAACGTTAATGAGGCCCGGAACTTTAGTCAATGTAGGGCTTGACCTAGAAGTTAAATGCGAAGGAGCAGAGAACTGGTCAAGGTGTGAAGAGATTAAATTAAAGAATAACCATACCTGTTGTAGCCTTATGTAATTTACCAAGATCTATGCTACATCAAGAATACCCAACAGCCACATTTCTGAAAGCAATTTCAGAAATAATACGATTTGAATTATCAAAAGTGAACCTGACGAGGGTCGGCACAATGGCCTTAATTGAGAGATCTTAGGGTTTGGTGATCCGCCCATAATCAGGATGGGTGCAATTGTTTTGTGGTTCTTGGTGATAAGACACTTTACTCTTCACAATGATCTAGGAAGACGCCGCTACCAACCCAGGAGTGGTAATTGGTTAACTCAGAAGTTAATTATTGTTAGGACAAACCTCAGCTGACCAAAATGCTGCAGCATCCACCCTCCAGGGGTAGTCTCCCACGCAGACCGTTTTTTGTTGTCGTCACGCAAACGCTTCTCCCCACTAACGGGCTGCTCAAACCTGGAGCCACATTCCTTTGCAGATTTTAAGCCAATCACAGTTGCAGTGCCATTTTCTGTACTCGGTTCGCGCCAAAATACACGTCAATCATAGATTGTGTCTTATCGTGACCTTAGCGTCGGAAACGTCAAACGCACGCTGGTATACCCCGCCTTTTGAATTTGACGGCACACCAGACATCAAAATAAAACAACACGGTTTTAACTGAAGAAAAATGTATGATATGAAAGAAATAATGTCGAAAAAAAACTTCATTATAATTACAAACAGACATCCTAGTTCAAGAATTGGATCGATCTAGCAAGTTTTTTTCGGCAAACGGTAACAGTCACGTTTTTGCCGATAGGTGTCAAAGGCTTACTGTGGTCAAACAAAGGAAACGAATGTGGTCGCAGGTTTGAGGCTAGGCGCGTTAGTGGGGGAAGCGTGTTGCGTGAACGACACAATAACGGCTGCGTAGGAGACTAATCGCAGGGGAAGTAGGCATACTCCTAGCTGCTGTCATGCTACTGAACACCGGGGTTAAGAGCTGTCCTGTTGAGTCCATTCATGTTTATGCCGATGGTTAACCATAAAGATTCTCGTCCCGGAGGAGACTGTCGAATGATTTATACATGTATTATAGTGTTTATCTCGTTTGGTAACTCTGGTACATAGTGGCGCACCAGTGTCCATTCTTTGATATATGTGTGCTAATTAGACTTTTATACTAACAGTAGATTGATAATCTCCCTATAACTTTATCGGAGGGGAGGGAGGGGATTTGCAGAGAGAAGTAAAAGAGAATTCTTTCGGCAGACACAACAAGCAACCTCCTCCTCCACTCAGCTGTTGGGGGCAATGTGGAAATCGGAGTACAGACACTCTATGCAATCGAATGGTGAGATCGGTATATAACATTCGAATTTGGGGAGGTTTGGAGTTTTAATGAGTAACAACATAATGAGATCCATAAGAAAGCCTGACTAGGCTGGTAGACAGACTTAAACCCTTTCACTCTCAGAGTCAAACCTTGAGTGAACAAATGTGGTTTGTAACTGTTTGATTCTGCAGATGAAACCCTAGTGTGTGACCATTCAATGAAAGCTATTGAGCAGTACGTTCAAGTGGCACTGTTATTAGGGTGCTGTACAAGCAAGGAGGTTCTAACTTTTAAGTCTGTTGATGAAACCCGAGTGTGTGACCAGTCAAAATGAAAGCTATTGAGGCAGTACTTTCGTATGGTACTGTTTGATTTTTGACAATTTTTCAAAATGAAATTCAAGATTTTTGAACTTGGCACTCTTGTTTTCCACAGAAAATGTTGGCAGTGTAAGTCATTCACCGTCACAGACCAGCATTTCGTCCATGGATGGATCGACACTTCTTTGAACAGAAGAAAAAGCAAAGAACGAAAAGAAAGCAAGAGTACGCGTCAAACAACAAGAAGGGTGCTAAAAGAAAAATCACCAAAGATGACATCGGCAAACCAGAGAACTTTCAGTAAGTTGATCTGTTGATTTAAATTATTATTTGCATTAAATAAAATGTACAATATTGTACCCAGTGCTCGACATTAACGGTCGTCCCACATCGTCGAAAACGAGTAAAATCACCAAAAACGAGTAGCTTTTTCCTCTACTCGTTCTGTGGATGAGGAACTTACCTCTTCCCATTGCCATTACCATTACCATTACCCATTACGCATTACCATTACCATTACCATTACCATTACCATTACCATTACCATTGCCATTGCCATTACCATTACCATTACCATTACCATACCCATTACCATAACCCATTACCATTATCATAACCATTACCATTACCATTACCATTACCATACCCATTACCATACCCATTACCATTAACATTACCATTACCATTACCATTACCATAACCCATTACCATTACCATTACCATTACCATTGCCATTATCATTACCATTACCATTACCATACCCATTTATCAATTACCATTACCATTACCATTACCATTACCATTACCATTACCATACCATACCCATACCCATACCCATACCCATACCCATTACCATTACCATTACCATTACCCCATTACTATTACCATACCCATTACCATTATCATTACCATACCCATTACCATTACCATTACCATTACCATTACCATACCCATTACCATACCCATTTACCATTACCATAACCATTACCATTACCATTACCATTACCATACCCATTACCATACCCATTACCGATTACCATACCGCATTACCATTACCATTACCATTACCATTATCATTACCATTACCATACCCATTACCATTACCATACCCATTACCATTATCATTACCATTCACCATTACCATTACCATACCATTACCATACCATTACCATTACCATTACTATTACCATACCCATTACCATTACCATTATCATTACCCATTAATCATTACCATTACCATACCCATTACCATTACCATTACCATTATCATTTACCATTACCATTATCATTACCATTACCATTACCATTACCATACCCATTACCATTACCATTACCATTACCATACCCATTACCATTACCATACCCCATTACCATTACCATTATCATTACCATTACCATTATCATTACCATTACCATTACCATTATCATTATCATACCCATTACCCAGTGTTTCTCCTTATCAGGCGGTAACCGGTAAAATTTACCGCTTACAACACCACAAGTTACCGCCTGAAAATACAAGTGGTAAATAAAAAAAATACTAAATTTTGATCCACCAATATAAGACTTAATCGTGATATAATCCTTGTTAGAAAATAAATGAACAGGTGCAAAAATGAACAGTGCAGCTATTTATCTGACTGAGTGCTTTTTGGTACCTTTCGAACTTTGAAGCAAGAGCAATTTTTGGCGGGCTTTCTGCTGTAATTCCAGCGTGTGAGACGTCATTTCTCCGCACGTGCACATCTGTTGTTGTTCATTTTCCACGATCATGAAGAGGCGACAACAAACCATGGCTGTCCTTTCTTTCCGTCAACGTCGACAAGAGGTCGCGAAGGCAAACAGGTAACAATAATTTTAGTAGTAGTAAACAAATATTACATGCTGTTTCAGTAAGACAGTTTGAAAGCGACGAGTATTGAGTAAACAATCGGCTTGAGAAAACTTGTGTTGTCCGTGAATTGACCGTGAGCTTTACGCGTGGTGAAGCAAAGGCAGTCTTCGTCGTGAAATGCTTCTCATTAAGGTCATAAGTGTTTGAAAATGTCTTCCAAGCGATGGGTTGAAAGGAGTCTTATTTAAAAAATATAAAAACTCTTCAACAACGTGAATGTTCGAGCGTCGCAGCGAGCAGAAACGAAACGAGACGCTGATTTTGTAGTTAGTACTTCATGTAAGTCACAGCAAAGGTATCACCGGAAGTCGTCTCAATTCTTTCAAACTGTAAGCCCAAAATATAAAAATACTTGTAAACAAAATTCTGCTTAGTGTTATCACAAAAACGAAAAGATATTGAGCCAGAATGCAGGAAAAACGCACCTTTGGGGTCTAATTTTACAAATTTTTCCGGGGGGGGCATGCCCCCAGACCCCCCTAGAGGCTCGGGCCCTGCGGGTCCTCGGAAAGATTTACCGGTTCAAAAATCTACATTACCTGTACTGCTAAAAACTAGGGAGAACCCTGCATTACCATTACCATTACCGTTACCATTACCATTATCATTACCATTACCATTACCATTACCATTACCATACCCATTACCATTACCATTACCATTACCATTACCATTACCATTACCATTACCATTACCATTACCATTACCATTACCATTACCATTACCATTACCATTACCATTACCATTACCATTACCATTACCATTACCATTACCATTACCATTACCATTATCATTATCATTACCATACCCATACCCATTACCATTATCATTACCATTACCATTCCCTTGTAAATAGCCACCGGGATCTCGCCGGGATCTTGCCGGGATCCCGCCAAGAATCCCATTCCCGCCGGGATCCCGCCGAGATCCCGCCTATATGAAAATTTTCCCGCCGGATCCCGTCGGGAAAAAATTTCCGTCCTGGATCTTGGCGGGATTACCGCCGGGAAATCCTTTCTTACCGGGATCCCGTCGCGAAAAAAATCTCATCACGAATCCCGGCGAGAATCCCGGCGAGAAAAAAATCCCGGTTGTATTCCCGGCGAGAATTTTTGTTCTCGCCGGGAAAAAAATCTTGTTTAGAAATTCCCGCAGAGAAGTTCTTATCGACGAAATGCAAATTTCCAGCGGGATGACAAGTTCCTGACATAAACTACTCCTCGGTTGACCCTGGAACCTTTTGGAGTTCAAAAGACAATCGTGACACTACTAAAACTAAGTTCACTTTCAAAGAAGTAAGATTAGTGGAAAATATAGCGACCGTTTTGAGATTTAATAGCGTAAAACGGTTTACTGAAAGTCCATCGAACGAAGAGGCGCGTGTTGCATAGATGTTAGATTTGTTGATTACTTAGGATCACGGTTGATTTGTGGATTAAAAGTGCGCTGTTTTTTTCTGTGTATTTTATTAACCGGTATAAAAAGTCTAAAAAGGCTTACCTTTGAAGGCTTACCTTTGAGGACTCCAGTGACCATTTCACTCGGTGATGATACGATTGCAAACGGAGTAGCAGAGGTACGACACCGTTTTGAAGATTTCTCTTGAAATGTGACCTTGCGATTATCGTTATTTTAGATCAAGGGTCGCTAAAAAAAGGTTCAGGGATTGGAAGCTCATCCTTCATTCATTTTTCTGTGTTGCCTGTTCTTCCCGACACGGACCACCCACTTAGCAAAAATTTGCGGGCTTATTCCCGCCAAGTATCGTTAACTGAGCAATATGATTGGCCGATGTAGGTCACGTGGGCCATACTACACGCCATCCCGTGATGATGTGAGCAACCCGTTTGAAGTGAGAATTTTCTCAGAAAGTTTGATTGCTGAATAATTCGTCGTTTTATCCACAATGCAAGGGTTGGAAAAATGTTTTTGCTTAAAAGAAATGGAACATATGATGGAAAAAGTTGTTTTACGTCGTTTGATCAAGGAAAATTGGATCAACAAAGTTGTTGGAACATTCTGGAAATGCGAACGAAAATGTCGAGCATCTTTGACTGAACTGAAATTTTAGCAAAGTCATGGGAAAGCCTGAACAGTGGATGAAGATACCGTAATTCTGACTACTCAGTGTAGTTATTACTTTTCAGTGCCGCTTTCATGTAAAAAACTTTTTAGACTTGTGACTTCAGATCTGCCCGTGATTCAATGGAATTTTTACGAAATGGCTTCTTGCTTGGTTTGACTTTGGTAGATTGCGTAAAGCTGTGTAAAGTTTATATTCTTCTTGACCTTTACCCACAGCTCAAGAAAAAGGTTAGTTACACGATCTGTATTTTAATTTTCAAGTGAATTGTGATGACCTTCTCATGCAAATAAAATATATCGGGTTGTTTTGATACAGAGGAATCGTATTTCACTGTGTTTGTTTTGGCGACGTTCGGCGGGCTTACCTTCGATCAGTTTAATTCGCTGTTAAAGTACCTGAACAGAAGCAATATTTCTCTGGATAAATCCACCTGCGTTATTACTTAACCTGATTACAGTTTTCACTTTTAATACCTTGTGGCGTACAACAGTGAGTAAATTACGAAACCTCGCGATCGTTTATTTTTACGACACTTGAACTCGGTGTAAACACAGCTTTCATTTTGAAATGTTATCGCAATAACGGACATAACGAGAAGGCAACGGAAATTAATTTGAGGGTTGACAGAAACCAAGTGATTTTCAGGTGCTGAATGCAGCGGCAAATCCTGGCGGGAATCTTGCCGAGAACTTATGCAAAGAAGAAATTCCCGGCGGCCAAATTCTCGCCGGGATCCCGGCAGGATTCCCGGCAAGAAATTGGCCACAGAGAATTTTTCCCGGCGAGATTCCCGCTTGTTCTGCGATTCCCGGCGGCCAAATTCTCGCCGAGATTCTCGCCGAGAATCTCGCCGGGATTCTTGGCGGGAGCGGGATTCCCGGCGGCCAATTCCTTGCCGGGATCCCGGCGCGAATCCTGCCGGGATCCTGCCGGGATCCCGACAAGATCCCGGTGGCTTTTTTACAAGGGTTATCATTACCATTACCATTATCATTACCATACCCATTACCATTACCATTACCATTACCGTTACCATTACCATTACCATTATCATTACCATTACCATTACCATTGCCATACCCATTACCATTACCATTACCATTATCATTACCATTACCATTACCATTACCATTACCATTACCATTACCATTACCATTACCATTACCATACCCATTACCATTACCATACCATTACCATACCATACCATTACCATTACCATACCCATTACCATTACCATACCATTACCATTACCATACCCATTACCATACCCATTTCCATTACCATAGCCCATTAACATTACCATTACCATTACCATTACCATTACCATACCCATTACCATTACCATTACCATTACCATACCCATTACCATTACCATACCCATTACCATTACCATACCATTACCATACCATTACCATTACCATACCCATTACCATTATCATTACCATACCCATTACCATTACCATACCCATTACCATTACCATTACTATTACCATACCCATTACCATTACCATTATCATTACCATACCCATTACCATTACCATTACCATACCCATTACCATTACCATTACCATTACCATTACCATTACCATTACCATACCATACCATTACCATTACCATTACCATACCATTACCATGCCATTACCATACCCATTACCATTACCATGCCCATTACCATTACCATTACCATACCATTACCATTGCCATTACCATTACCATTACCATATTCATTACCATTACCATTATCATTACCATTACCATTACCATTACCATTACCATTATCATTGCCATTATCATTATCATTACCATTACCATTACCATTACCATACCATTATCATTACCATTACCATTACCATACCCATTACCATTACCATTACCATTACCATTACCATTACCATTACCATTACCATTACCATTACCATTACCATACCATTACCATTACCATTACCATTACCATACCCATTACCATTACCATTACCATTACCATTACCATTACCATTACCCATTACCATACCCATTACCATTACCATTACCATTACCATTACCATTACCATTACCATTACCATTACCATTACCATTACCATTACCATTACCATTACCATGCAAAGGGTGACATTGGAATCTGACCAGAGGGGAGGTATCATGGGGTAATGAATTATATGAAAGGCTTCAATTCATAGCTCAGTTGGTAGAGCATCACACCAGTATCACAGAGGGTCATAGGTTCAAATCATGTTGGTTGTAGCCTTAGCCAATAATTGCTTACACACAAGGATCATGTCATTCTTATAACTGATTTTGTGATTTTACTTTGTTACTATTAGGCATGTTGGACATATTGGCTGGGATCCACAAGGTGGATTTGATGTAAGCAAACTAAGAACTTGTAAACATTTACATGTAGAATGTCTTGGAGTACATACTGTAGAACTTAGAACTGACCTCTGTCCGCGTTAACCTTTAGAGAGATGTCCACATTTTATAGACCAAGCTCGAGGTGTCTTTTCTTAATCCTGGGTTTCCATATGATCGCAACGATCACAACGATCGCTGCGATCATTGTGATCATATGGAAACCATAAAACGATCGCAGCGATCATTTCGATTTGTCTACCTTAGTTAAGGACACTGAAGAGTCTAGTTGTAACTGTTTGTTTTGTTGTACTGTAGGTTAATAATGTACAGATGGATGATAACTGGAAGAAGTTGTTTTCTCTGGTTGGCGTGACAGATGTGGAAAATCAGACAAAGGAAACATTGGACTTCATTTATGACTTTGTTGAAAAGAGGGGCGGCATTGAAAATGTTACAAGGGAAATAGAGATGGAAAAGGCGGGTTGGCCCTCCAGGTAATAACCAATAGTTAAAAAGTAGCATACCATATTTCCTCAAATAATAGCCGTCCCTTGATTAATCGCCTTCCTCGAATAATCACCCCTCCACCCTTTGGTGAAAATATTTCAATAATCATCTCCAGGAATAATCGCCCCCCTCTCCCTCCCCCTTTGTTACACCTCCTCCATGTCAAGTTACAAATTTACACCTTGGATAGGAGCTCTTGGAGCTCTCTAATTAGCACATGTACATCTGCATAATTATTAGCACTTCTAGTGAGCATTATTTGAAACAATTGCCCCCCTTGATTAATCCCCCCTCGAATAATCGACCAGGGTTTCATCCACGGACTCCAACAGTACAACCATATTTTATTGACTCAAGGTTTGACTCTGGGAGTGAAAGCGTTAATGATGAATCTGCCAAACCTTACAGAAAACAACTTTCTATGTGAGAACATGTGGAAATTATCATAGCTCCGTGAAGAGGACAAATAGATAACAATTCTTTACCTAGCATATTTTGGATTAAAAACATGAATTCTTGGTTAACTTTGCAAATCATTTATCTTTTGTTTTTAGTACTATCTTTAGCACCTCCAGCACCTCCTGCTCCATCCTAGAGGTCAATCAAGAGGACCACGCACCACCCCCTCCCCCCTCCCGTGGTGCCCCACCACCACCCCCAGCAAGGATGGGAGGTGCTCCACCACCACCTCCTCCATCCCGTGGTGGGCCTCCACCCCCTCCACCCTCAAGAGGAGGCCTGCCTCCACCACCTCCCATGTCTAGGGCCACCTCCTCCTCCACCATCTGGGATGCCTCCGCCACCTGCCCCACCCCCTCCTCCACCAGTTGGTGGAATGCCCCCACCCCCTCCACTCATGGGAAGAGGTGGACGCTCCTCCTCCACCTCCTGTTAGCTAGTAGTGGAATTGGTCGTGGAGCGCTGCTGGGTCAGATTCAACAAGGAGCTTCACTGAAGAAGGTGACGCCCAGTGAAAGGAAGCCCAGGCAGCTCTGATGGCCGGACCAATCTGCTGAGTGAAATCCGGGGCGGCAAACAGCTTAAGAAGGTGAGGAGGGCAGTTGATGCCTCTTGGCAAACAAATGGTGCTACAGCATAATAAACAGTACCACATGATAGTACTAGTCAATAGGCAATCATTTGAATGGTCACACATTAATATTTCATCCACGGACTTAAAAGTTAGAACCACCTTGTACCACATGAAAGTACTGTTTCAATAACGTTCGTTTGAACGGCAACATATTAAACAGTACCACATGAAAGTACTGCTCTATAGCTTCCATTTGAATGGTCACACACTAGGGTTTCATCCACAGAATTAAAAGTTACCTTGTACAACGTAATAAACAGTACCACATGAAAGTACTGCTCAATAGCTTCCATTTGAACGGCCACATACTAGGGTTTTCATCCACAGAATTAAAGTTACCTTGTACAAGATAATAAACAGTACCACTGAAAGATCTTCTCAATAGCTTTCATTTGAATGGTCACACACTAGGTTTCGAGTACCACACAAAATGACTTGGTTTCGCTTGGTAAGTCAAAGTATTAACAAGTAAACGTTACTTTAATGTCTTCCTGTTAGGTATCAGAAGAAGATGGTCCAGCAAAGAACTCCAAACCTCCCAGCGGGGGTGGGGGTGGGGGCATCTCTAGGAGCACTTCAAATGGCATTGGAGCAAAGAGAAAAAGCCATTCACTCCTCAGGTACGTGTGATGTCACAGATGACTTATGATGTCAAATGACCTATGACGTCAGAGCATGCTGCATCAGTTAATATGGAGCAGTTTTCTTAAGAAGACCGTAAAAACAAAACAGGACTACCCAATACCTTTTTGCGAAGGGTTTATTTTCATTATTTCCAGAGTTGTATAAAGATTGACAAAATTTATACCTCAAAATATTTGTCCTCAGAAGGTAAAAAAGTGCTGTACTTTTCGAGTTTTTTTGTGCGTGTGACATTTAAACCTCGCGATAAAAACGGACATGGTGGTAAGCACATCTGACCAGTGACCAATCACAACAAACATCAATTGAGTTATTATCCAATCAGAACTCGAAGTAGAAAACGTGGAACCCGTTGAAAAGCGCGGGAAAAAATGAAACCAGCGCCAAGCGCGGGAAAATGCTCTCGACACGTAAGCACATAATTACATGACATTTGAAAAGCAACTGCTCTCTAGAGCTCTAAAGCCCGGGCCAAACGAGGATGAGAGTTGTTGAGAGTTCAAACTCTCTCTCTCGTTTGGTCTGTTACTCTCATGCGCTCTCGTCGAATTTGAAAGGTCAACCTGCTCAAATCTTTTTTCTTGAGCGTTTGAGCCAAGTAGTCGATGACAGTTGAAGAAAACTCCCATGAGAGCCAACTCTCAGCATCTCTCATCCTTGTTTTTGGCCCGGGTTTAATAACTGAAGCAATACCTGGCTCTGTTCGCCTGTCAGTAACGATCTTTGTTGCTTCATTTTTTTTCAGAAAGCGAAAGTGATAGTGCTTCCGAGTTTGAAGACGATGACGACGAATGGATGGACTAAGCCCACAACAGTATGTGAAATGGAAATTATGGACATTCCACATAATAGACACTTTATAATTATATCAACGTCGCAATGTATTGTTTATATAGTTTTCTAGATTTAATGAATTGCATAATTTTTTTTTTTTTTTGGGGGGGGGGAGGGGGTGGGGACACAGTTCGCCCTGTGTGACGATAAGGGAGTATCATATGTTAGCTGGCGGTCGCTTGAATTACTCGTGTGTGTACCAAATCTTTCTCAGGTCTAAAAGTATTTCTTCTCAGCCATGTGCCGAATAGAAAAAATATCGTTGACCTCACCAGCTTTTATTACATGCAGGCCCGTAGGGAGGGGGAGTGCGATGGGTGCATCCGCACCCCCCCCCCCCCCCCCCACGGGCTGTGTTGGTCCACCTATAGTCCACCTTTTGTTTGAAAATGAAGTCTGAATCAAACAATCGCAGCTTTGAACGTGTTTACATATCGCCTTGATCAACAAAGACAACATCAAGCGAGTCATTTTCATCCAAATATTCCACTCCTTTGGCTTAAAAATGTCTTTAATCGAAGGTCCGCATTATGTATTTTTAGTATTCTTTCATCGGTATTTTCTTTAACTGAACAGTTCCAGAAATATTCATGTTTTCACGTTTGCTTTTGGCTGCCTGGTTTTCATATCATACTGCCTTCAAAACGCACGAAATGCAGTCTCATGACAACCTAATCTTTCAAAATTTCCCGGACCCCCTAGTAGCGAGCGCACTTCGCGCTCGTATCGACTCGCACCTTTGCAACTCTAGACGCACCCCCTCAATCAAAATCCTAGTATACGGTCCTGACCATGTAGATAAAGCTCACCCAGAGAACTATGGCTGATGAAACATTTCAAGAGTTTCTTCCATGGACAACAAGATAACACAATTAGAAACGATATTTTAGTGCAGCGACACAAGCTACTCGAGAAAGAACCTTCGCACACTGATGAACGCTGTACCAGTGAGCTACAAGGAGACTCGTGGGGCTAGGCCACATAACACTTTAGCTTCCGCGTACTACATAGGATTGCTTTGTTTAATTTTAGTTTCACTTGACTGTTTGGACTTAATTTAAATGTTAAACATATACATGTATCTTTCCTGTATTTGCGATCGATCGATCGTCAGCGAACATATGAAAACAGTCTTAAAAGGAGAATATGCCGCGAGAGTTGAATCTCAAGTCTTATAA
>MU826838.1:1392147-1461241 GCA_029204205.1 Desmophyllum pertusum | reverse complement strand
GTACCCCTCCCTGAATTACTGGGTTACAAACTCGCCATTACAATCCAGTAGTTTACTGGGTTACAAACTCGCCATTACATCCAGTAGTTACTGGGTTACAAACTCGCCATTACAATCCAGTAGTTACTGGGTTTACAAACTCGCCATTACAATCCAGTAGTTACTGGGTTACAAACTCGCCATTACAATCCAGTAGTTACTGGGTTACAAACTCGCCATTACAATCCAGTAGTTACTGGGTTACAAACTCGCCATTACAATCCAGTAGTTACTGGGTTACAAACTCGCCATTACAATCCAGTAGTTACTGTGTTACAAACTCGCCATTACAATCCAGTAGTTACTGGGTTACAAACTCGCCATTACAATCCAGTAGTTACTGGGTTACAAACTCGCCATTACAATCCAGTAGTTACTGGGTTACAAACTCGCCATTAACAATCCAGTAGTTACTGGGTTGCAAACTCGCCATTACAATCCAGTAGTTACTGGGTTTGCAAACTCGCCATTACAATCCAGTAGTTACTGGGTTACAAACTCGCCATTACAATCCAGTAGTTACTGGGTTACAAACTCGCCATTACAATCCAGTAGTTACTGGGTTACAAATTCGCCATTACAATCCAGTAGTTACTGGGTTACAAACTCCCCATTACAAATCCAGTAGTTACTGGGTTACAAACTCGCCATTACAATCCAGTAGTTACTGGGTTACAAACTCGCCATTACAATCCAGTAGTTACTGGGTTACAAACTCGCCATTACAATCCAGTAGTTACTGGTTACAAACTCGCCATTACAATCCAGTAGTTACTGGGTTACAAACTCGCCATTACAATCCAGTAGTTACTGGGTTTACAAACTCGCCATTACAATCCAGTAGTTACTGTGTTACAAAACTCGCCATTACAATTCCGTAGTTACTGGGTTACAAACTCGCCATTACAATCCAGTAGTTACTGGGTTACAAACTCGCCATTACAATCCAGTAGTTACTGGGTTACAAACTCGCCATTACAATCCAGTAGTTACTGGGTTGCAAACTCGCCATTACAATCCAGTAGTTACTGGGTTGCAAACTCGCCATTACAATCCAGTAGTTACTGGGTTACAAACTCGCCATTACAATCCAGTAGTTACTGGGTTACAAACTCGCCATTACAATCTAGTAGTTACTGGGTTGCAAAACTCGCCATTTACAATCCAGTAGTTACTGGGTTACAAACTCGCCATTACAATCCAGTAGTGACTGGGTTACAAACTCGCCATTACAATCCAGTAGTTACTGGGTTACAAACTCGCCATTACAATCCAGTAGTTACTGGGTTACAAACTCGCCATTACAATCCAGTAGTTACTGGGTTACAAACTCGCCATTACAATCCAGTAGTTACTGAGTTGCAAACTCGCCATTACAATCCAGTAGTTACTGGGTTACAAACTCGCCATTATAACTGATCCAGTAGTTACTGGGTTACAAACTCGCCATTACAATCCAGTAGTTACTGGGTTACAAACTCGCCATTACAATCCAGTAGTTACTGGGTTGCAAACTCGCCATTACAAATCCAGTAGTTACTGGGTTACAAAACTCGCCATTACAATCCAGTAGTTACTGAGTTGCAAACTCGCCATTACAATCCAGTAGTTACTGGGTTACAAACTCGCCATTATAACTGATCCAGTAGTTACTGGGTTACAAACTCGCCATTACAATCCAGTAGTTACTGGGTTACAAAACTCGCCATTACAATCCAGTAGTTACTGGGTTACAAACTCGCCATTACAATCCAGTAGTTACTGGGTTGCAAACTCGCCATTACAATCCAGTAGTTACTGGGTTACAAACTCGCCATTATAACTGATCCAGTAGTTACTGGGTTACAAACTCGCCATTACAATCCGGTAGTTACTGGGTTACAAACTCGCCATTACAATCCAGTAGTTACTGGTTGCAAACCCGCCATTACAATCCAGTAGTTACTGGGTTACAAACTCGCCATTACAATCCAGTAGTTACTGGGTTACAAACTCGCCATTACAATCCAGTAGTTACTGGATTACAAACTCGCCATTACAATCCAGTAGTTACTGGGTTACAAACTCGCCATTACAATCCAGTAGTTACTGGGTTGCAAACTCGCCATTACAATCCAGTAGTTACTGGGTTACAAACTCGCCATTACAATCCAGTAGTTACTGGGTTACAAACTCGCCATTACAATCCAGTAGTTACTGGGCTGCAAACTCGCCATTACAATCCAGTAGTTACTGGGTTGCAAACTCGCCATTACAATCCAGTAGTTACTGGGTTACAAACTCGCCATTACAATCCAGTAGTTACTGGTTGCAAACTCGCCATTACAATCCAGTAGTTACTGGGTTACAAACTCGCCATTACAATCCAGTAGTTACTGGGTTACAAACTCGCCATTACAATCCAGTAGTTACTGGGTTACAAACTCGCCATTACAATCCAGTAGTTGCTGGTTGCAAACTCGCCATTACAATCCAGTAGTTACTGGGTTACAAACTCGCCATTACAATCCAGTAGTTACTGGGTTGCAAACTCGCCATTACAATCCAGTAGTTACTGGGTTGCAAACTCCCCATTACAATCCAGTAGTTACTGGGTTACAAACTCGCCATTACAATCCAGTAGTTACTGGGTTACAAACTCCCCATTACAATCCAGTAGTTACTGGGTTACAAACTCGCCATTACAATCCAGTAGTTACTGGGTTACAAACTCGCCATTACAATCCGGCAGTAGTTACTGGGTTACAAACTCGCCATTACAATCCAGTAGTTACTGTGTTACAAACTCGCCATTACAATCCAGTAGTTACTAGGTTACAAACTCGCCATTACAATCCAGTAGTTACTGGGTTACAAACTCGCCATTACAATCCAGTAGTTACTGGGTTACAAACTCGCCATTACAATCCAGTAGTTACTGAGTTGCAAACTCGCCATTACAATCCAGTAGTTACTGGGTTACAAACTCGCCATTATAACTGATCCAGTAGTTTACTGGGTTACAAACCCGCCATTACAATCCAGTAGTTACTGGGTTACAAACTCGCCATTACAATCCAGTAGTTACTGGGTTACAAACTCGCCATTACAATCCAGTAGTTACTGGATTACAAACTCGCCATTACAATCCAGTAGTTACTGGGTTACAAACTCGCCATTACAATCCAGTAGTTTACTGGGTTGCAAACTCGCCATTACAATCCAGTAGTTACTGGGTTACAAACTCGCCATTACAATCCAGTAGTTACTGGGTTGCAAACTCGCCATTACAATCCAGTAGTTACTGGGTTTACAAACTCGCCATTACAATCCAGTAGTTACTGGGTTACAAACTCGCCATTACAATCCAGTAGTTACTGGGTTGGAAACTCGCCATTACAATCCAGTAGTTACTGGGTTGCAAACTCGCCATTACAATCCAGTAGTTACTGGTTACAAACTCGCCATTACAATCCAGTAGTTTACTGGGTTGCAACTCGCCATTACAATCCAGTACGTTACTGGGTTACAAACTCGCCATTACAATCCAGTAGTTACTGGGTTACAAACTCGCCATTACAATCCAGTAGTTTACTGGGTTGCAAACTCCCCATTACAATCCAGTAGTATACTGGGTTACAAACTCGCCATTACAATCCAGTAGTTTACTGGGTTGCAAACTCCCATTACAATCCAGTAGTATACTGGGTTACAAACTCCCCATTACAATCCAGTAGTTACTGGGTTACAAACTCGCCATTACAATCCAGTAGTTACTGGGTTGCAAACTCGCCATTACAATCCAGTAGTTACTGGGTTACAAACTCGCCATTACAATCCAGTAGTTACTGGGTTACAAACTCGCCATTACAATCCAGTAGTTACTGGGCTGCAAACTCGCCATTACAATCCAGTAGTTACTGGGTTGCAAACTCGCCATTACAATCCAGTAGTTACTGGGTTACAAACTCGCCATTACAATCCAGTAGTTACTGGGTTGCAAACTCGCCATTACAATCCAGTAGTTACTGGGTTACAAAACTCGCCATTACAATCCAGTAGTTACTGGGTTACAAACTCGCCATTACAATCCAGTAGTTACTGGGTTACAAACTCGCCATTACAATCCAGTAGTTACTGGGTTGCAAACTCGCCATTACAATCCAGTAGTTACTGGGTTACAAACTCGCCATTACAATCCAGTAGTTACTGGGTTGCAAACTCGCCATTACAATCCAGTAGTTTACTGGGTTGCAAACTCCCCATTACAATCCAGTAGTTACTGGGTTACAAACTCGCCATTACAATCCAGTAGTTACTGGGTTACAAACTCGCCATTACAATCCAGTAGTTACTGGGTTACAAACTCGCCATTACAATCCAGTAGTTACTGGGTTACAAACTCGCCATTACAATCCGGCAGTAGTTACTGGGTTACAAACTCGCCATTACAATCCAGTAGTTACTGTGTTACAAACTCGCCATTACAATCCAGTAGTTACTAGGTTACAACTCGCCATTACAATCCAGTAGTTACTGGGTTACAAACTCGCCATTACAATCCAGTAGTTACTGGGTTACAAACTCGCCATTACAATCCAGTAGTTACTGAGTTGCAAACTCGCCATTACAATCCAGTAGTTACTGGGTTACAAACTCGCCATTATAACTGATCCAGTAGTTACTAGGTTACAAACCCGCCATTACAATCCAGTACTTACTGGGTTAACAAACTCGCCATTACAATCCAGTAGTTACTGGGTTACAAACTCGCCATTACAATCCAGTAGTTACTGGATTACAAACTCGCCATTACAATCCAGTAGTTACTGGGTTACAAACTCGCCATTACAATCCAGTAGTTACTGGGTTGCAAACTCGCCATTACAATCCAGTAGTTACTGGGTTACAAACTCGCCATTACAATCCAGTAGTTACTGGGTTGCAAACTCGCCATTACAATCCAGTAGTTACTGGGTTACAAACTCGCCATTACAATCCAGTAGTTACTGGGTTACAAACTCGCCATTACAATCCAGTAGTTACTGGGTTGCAAACTCGCCATTACAATCCAGTAGTTACTGGGTTGCAAACTCGCCATTACAATCCAGTAGTTACTGGGTTACAAACTCGCCATTACAATCCAGTAGTTACTGGGTTGCAAACTCGCCATTACAATCCAGTACGTTACTGGGTTACAAAACTCGCCATTACAATCCAGTAGTTACTGGGTTACAAACTCGCCATTACAATCCAGTAGTTTACTGGGTTGCAAACTCCCCATTACAATCCAGTAGTATACTGGGTTACAAACTCGCCATTACAATCCAGTAGTTTACTGGGTTTGCAAAACTCCCCATTACAATCCAGTAGTATACTGGGTTACAAACTCCCCATTACAATCCAGTAGTTACTGGGTTACAAACTCGCCATTACAATCCAGTAGTTACTGGGTTGCAAACTCGCCATTACAATCCAGTAGTTACTGGGTTACAAACTCGCCATTACAATCCAGTAGTTACTGGGTTACAAACTCGCCATTACAATCCAGTAGTTATTGGGCTGCAAACTCGCCATTACAATCCAGTAGTTACTGGTTGCAAACTCGCCATTACAATCCAGTAGTTACTGGGTTACAAACTCGCCATTACAATCCAGTAGTTACTGGGTTGCAAACTCGCCATTACAATCCAGTAGTTACTGGGTTACAAACTCGCCATTACAATCCAGTAGTTACTGGGTTACAAACTCGCCATTACAATCCAGTAGTTACTGGGTTACAAACTCGCCATTACAATCCAGTAGTTACTGGGTTGCAAACTCGCCATTACAATCCAGTAGTTACTGGGTTACAAACTCGCCATTACAATCCAGTAGTTACTGGGTTGCAAACTCGCCATTACAATCCAGTAGTTACTGGTTGCAAACTCCCCATTACAATCCAGTAGTTACTGGGTTACAAACTCGCCATTACAATCCAGTAGTTACTGGGTTACAAACTCCCCATTACAATCCAGTAGTTACTGGGTTACAAACTCGCCATTACAATCCAGTAGTTACTGGGTTACAAACTCGCCATTACAATCCGGCAGTAGTTACTGGGTTACAAACTCGCCATTACAATCCAGTAGTTACTGTGTTACAAACTCGCCATTACAATCCAGTAGTTACTAGGTTACAAACTCGCCATTACAATCCAGTAGTTACTGGGTTACAAACTCGCCATTACAATCCAGTAGTTACTGGGTTACAAACTCGCCATTACAATCCAGTAGTTACTGAGTTGCAAACTCGCCATTACAATCCAGTAGTTACTGGGTTACAAACTCGCCATTATAACTGATCCAGTAGTTACTGGGTTACAAACCCGCCATTACAATCCAGTAGTTACTGGGTTACAAACTCGCCATTACAATCCAGTAGTTTACTGGGTTACAAACTCGCCATTACAATCCAGTAGTTACTGGATTACAACTCGCCATTACAATCCAGTAGTTACTGGGTTACAACTCGCCATTACAATCTAGTAGTTACTGGGTTGCAAACTCGCCATTACAATCCAGTAGTTACTGGGTTACAAACTCGCCATTACAATCCAGTAGTTACTGGGTTGCAAACTCGCCATTACAATCCAGTAGTTACTGGGTTACAAACTCGCCATTACAATCCAGTAGTTACTGGGTTACAAACTCGCCATTACAATCCAGTAGTTACTGGGTTGCAAACTCGCCATTACAATCCAGTAGTTACTGGGTTGCAAACTCGCCATTACAATCCAGTAGTTACTGGGTTACAAACTCGCCATTACAATCCAGTAGTTACTGGGTTGCAAACTCGCCATTACAATCCAGTAGTTACTGGGTTACAAACTCGCCATTACAATCCAGTAGTTACTGGGTTACAAACTCGCCATTACAATCCAGTAGTTACTGGGTTGCAAACTTGCCATTACAATCCAGTAGTTACTGGGTTACAAACTCGCCATTTCAATCCAGTAGTTACTGGGTTACAAACTCGCCATTACAATCCAGTAGTTACTGGGTTACAAACTCGCCATTACAATCCAGTAGTTACTGGGTTACAAACTCGCCATTACAATCCAGTAGTTACTGGGTTACAAACTCGCCATTACAATCCAGTAGTTACTGGGTTGCAAACTCCCCATTACAATCCAGTAGTTACTGGGTTGCAAACTCGCCATTACAATCCAGTAGTTACTGGGTTACAAACTCGCCATTACAATCCAGTAGTTTACTGGGTTACAAACTCGCCATTACAATCCAGTAGTTACTGGGTTACAAACTCGCCATTACAATCCAGTAGTTACTGGGTTACAAACTCGCCATTACAATCCAGTAGTTACTGGGTTACAAACTCGCCATTACAATCCAGTAGTTACTGGGTTACAAACTCTCGCCATTACAATCCAGTAGTTACTGGGTTACAAACTCGCCATTACAATCCAGTAGTTACTGGGTTACAAACTCGCCATTACAATCCAGTAGTTGCTGGGTTACAAACTCGCCATTACAATCCAGTAGTTACTGGGTTACAAACTCGCCATTACAATCCAGTAGTTACTGGGTTACAAACTCCCCATTACAATCCAGTAGTTACTGGGTTACAAACTCCCCATTACAATCCAGTAGTTACTGGGTTACAAACTCGCCATTACAATCCAGTAGTTTACTGGGTTGCAAACTCCCCATTACAATCCAGTAGTATACTGGGTTACAAACTCGCCATTACAATCCAGTAGTTTACTGGGTTGCAAACTCCCCATTACAATCCAGTAGTATACTGGGTTACAAACTCCCCATTACAATCCAGTAGTTACTGGAATATCTCTATTTTTGGCTAATAGGAAATTCTAATTTAGAAACAAATGACGTTCAAGCAGTCTTAAAAACTATCCTGTACAAATGTTTCAATATATTTATTTATTAACAGTTTATATACAAGACCAACAAGACAACCTTATATCGCATCTTGTCAGTAGGAATTATAATTCCGTGCCTCAGTTCGTCACTTCACCGAGCCGAGACGAACATCTCCAGCCAAAAACTGGATTCTCTCGCTGGGTCAAACACATGTTTTGTTTTTCGGTAACGTCCAGAAACTTGTGGTATATGAAGTTTGCCCGACTTAAAATAAATTCACGGCAGGCAAATTAACTGCGCTAGCTAGATTTGAACTTTCTTTTAAAGGCCGGCTTTCTCAAGCCATTTTCTCAACGCGTCCGTCAAAGTACGCCGGCTCTCAGTCCCTGCGGACCTCCATAATTAGCAAACTGTAGACACCTACTATTCAGGCTAAAATAAAGCTAATCAGCTGTGGGATGTCAAGGTGGCCTAGTGGTGATTGCGGCACGCCGCGGTTACAGCGAAAGTCATTTAGCATCAGAGCCGCGGTTTCGAATCAAGCTTTCAGGGGTTATCCTCATATGGTTTGCGGGGCCGGATAACCTCTCCCCGGGTGAGATTTTGAGATCTGCGACTCCAAGGAGTTTGCTCTCAATCAGGCTTGGGGGCCGAGTAGCTTCCTCCCCGTCCGTTTTTTTATTTTTTTTATTTATTCAAACCGGTGTCGGTTCGTTTTCGTTTTTTCGGTTTTCGGTTTTCGGTTTTCTTTTTGCCTTTTTTCCCTCAGACTTGCGCACTTTTCGACGAATCGCGGTTCGTTTATTGCCATTATACATCACGTCAAATTCACTGAGGCGCAAATAAACAAAATCCATTTAATTTGCGGTTTTAGACAGACTGAAAACAAAGTTAGACTTTTTTCGATCGGCGTGGCAGAAAAGAAATTGATTATTTTTGTTCTATGGGATTATACATCCGTATAAATTTTATAAAACATACCTCAAGGACATGCCTAAATTTATTCATTTACAAGAGTTCTATGGACAGCAGTAGGGAGGGGGAGGGTGGGGGGAGGGTATTCCGCCCCAGTTGGCATCACATCTGCCTGCTGCCTGCTAATGTTTCAATAATCTTATTCAGGAATGTTTTAGTACCCCTCCCCCCCCCACCCCCCACCCCCACTGGTGCTAAGTTACTTGGTGTCCACGCCCAAGTATTGTTTTTATTCACTCGGCCCCATTCTCTTCCGATAAGAAGGTAAACGGCTGTTGATTTGAATCTTAGAAGCGCGCGCGGATAGGAGAAGCGAGCTGATTTGTAGCTTTCTGTATTGCTGTCTAAAAAAAGTGCACTGGAGGACATTCATAAAGTCCAGAGAAGGTGGAAGTCTTACGATTAGCTGGTTATGCGTCGTCTATTATCCTAGCTCAAACGAATCCTTCACGGGTTGACAATTTTGTTTGAGTTAACGATAATGCGGGCTTTTTTTAGAGAGCAGAAGACTTTAGCCACATCAATTAGGGCTCGAATACGGAATCAAGGGGACATTTCTAGACCTTCCTAACGTTATTTGGCTTGAACTTTTCTGTGGCTAAAGTCTTATAAAAATCTGTTTGATATAAACAGAAGGCTGACTTCCCCATTTCACAGGTGTTTGGCACATCCGGGATATTGGTTAAAATGGCGTACAAACAGCAAAGTTCGCAGTCGCGAAGCATGGCTTCAAGTTGACTTCAAACGAGTAAAAAAATGTTCGTTTGATGAGTTTTAGCTGTTTCACGTAGGTAGATATTTCTGTGATTTGTCAGTGCCAAGCTATTTGGTAGCTAATTGATCGACATTAGCCATATGACGTATCGAACACTCTTACTCTGCTACATATTTAAAAGGAGTCAGAGTTTCTTTTAATCCTGAATGTTTTAGGAATTAAGTGTTCGTTCGTCGATGTATAGCTGGTTCTTTTCCAGTTCATTTTAGGCGATGTATCGCTTTAGAAAGCTTCAGGTCAGCTCTCCGAATCACAGTTTTGGTTTGATTTCCCTGGTATCACATGTCATGTTGGAAGCATTTTAATTAGATTGTAGAACTCATGCACGATTCAAAGACAATGCCGTAAATGTAGTATTCTTGGTCTAAAAGACATACGATAGAGTAATTTCACGTTATCTGACCTCAATCACCTCCCGCGAGAAGACGCGACGCGGACACACGGTGCGTTGGAATCCGGATATCGAATTTCCAAGAAGTTTCAGAGAGGAAGGCGCGTGGCCTAATGGTTAGCGCGCTACACTAGCACACTGCGGCCCATGCGGTCTGGGTTCGAGTGCTGGTCGGGGTCATTGTGTTGTGTTCTTGGGCAAGACACTCGCTTTACTTTACTACGGTTTTGAACACCTGAATAAAGTTATTGTATTGTATTTATATATTGTTACTCTCACAGTGCCTCTCTCTACCGACGACAAAATGCAGGGGGATAACCTGCGATAGACTAACATCCCATCCAGGATACTAGGCTTATTTAATTTCAGGTCTCAAGAAGGGGGGGGGGGGGGGGGGAGGGGCTTATTAGAGAGGGGGGCTTAATAGAGAGGGGGGGCTTATTTAAAATCATAAATTTTCAAGAAAATTCACATTATTTTTTCAAACTTCACTATTACACCACTAACTAAAACAGAACAAGAATTGGGTTATGTATGACCGTCTTACAAAGGAAACGTCATTTATACCCTAACTCGACGATAGTTCTGGAAATTAAAGACCACGTTTCAATATAAAGTGACTGAAAACGCCAGAAAATATTGCTGAAAAGTAATTTACATCAGCCTGACGTAAGGAGGGGGGGCTTAATAGAGAGGGGGGGGGGGCTTATTACAAAATCTGACTTCAAAGGGGGGCTTATTAGATAGGGGGGCTTAATAGAGAGGGGGGCTAAATAGAGCTTTTACGGTATACTACTAGTCACTTCATGCTACAGAAACCAGGATAAGCTCCGGCAGTTGCATTGTGGGCCACGGCCGGCCTCGTGAAGACCAGGAGCCCATTGAAGACTTAAACCTTCCCCAGTTGCATCCACAACTCGAATGCGAACATTCCCCGGAACATTCAATCTGGACAATTGTTTTACTTCGCCTTTTTTACCGCGCGATGGCAAAATAGTCAAAATATGCGTGTGGCCGCGTTTCTCACTCTTCCTCCGCCCCATTCCTCTCGCGCCTTGGTCAGCCCACCAGAAACCAGAGCCAGGCATATTTTTTTCTCCTTCACCCCATCTTCGACCGATATTCACAATACAGGTGCAATATGTCGCGAGAACTTATCTCCCCGTCATGTAAGTACCTAACCCTCCGGGGAAATATCATTTTGAGTTGGCCCTCGTTTTCGTACATGACGTCATCCCGGAACTGAGTTCGATGGTTCGATGGAACCAGGCCTGTTCTCGAACGGAGGTATTTTTTTTCGCTGCAACCTTTTTATAGTTTTTACAGAAAACTTCGAGTATCATGTCAGGACCGAAGTCTGATAGCGTTAATAGGCCTTCTGCATGCCTCAAGGCATCCGAAAATGAAGAAATTTTTCGCTATGATTGGTCGTCGCTCCACAGTAAGTTGAGCAGACTTTGCTCGAAGTAATAATAGATGTCCGTTGTAGCTTGCAATTTGTTCAATATTTCCTTGTATAATTTGTGGCTTGCACTAAAGTCAGATCTCTTTTCTCGTAGACTCTGGCGACATCGGTAGCTCAACTGTACATTGCGCCGCCTGAATCTCGAACAGATGGAGGAAAAAGGCTACAGGAGTCATTTGTTTTGTGAAGGACAATACTAAACGTTCGTACTTCCTTTCGCATGTACAGTCTTACGGTAAGGCTTCAGGGCGTTTTATTTTGTCATCATCGTGTGAGCCTGCATTGATTGATGTTGTTGTTTGCATTACGTTTTAGACAAAGGATGTTGGAATGGGAACAAGAGTTGTATAACCAGTTCAAGTACAAAGCTACTCGACCGCATTTTCACACTTTTTGCGTGCGATGTGAGTTAATTTAAGCTTACAAGCTTACAATCAAGTTTTGCTTGTTCTATTAAACTAAGAGTTAGTTCCTTGCCTCAAGAAAGGAATAACTTTTTTATGGATCCAGAAAATAGTTTCGTTTAGTTCGGAACAATTATGAACAAAAATGAACAATTATTACTTTGTTATTAGGTAATGATTTATTATAATTAGGTTTTATAAAAAATCACTTTCTATTTATAGAAATCTTGCATATTTCAATATGTACATTTCAGTTGTAAATAACCAAGATCAATTTTCCCTTACCAGCAGCAATTATATAGGGTGTAATAATGCTTTATTAATGTACAGTTGTTGTCTAATCACTCTGCAGTGAAACGACAACAAAATAATTTCTAACTTAGTATAAGTAACAAACCAGACCATGGTATAGGAGGGGGCATCTCGTTTATTGATCAGACATAAACGGTGTTTTTTACTAATATCATTAGTAATACAGCACATATAAACTAATGTACTAAAGTAAATTTTCGTAAGAGAAACGATCAAAAACGGAGATTCCGTTTTATGACAACTCCTAACTGACAAACTGCCTTAAATATTCAATTTGTAAGATGATTACATAACCTGCATAACCAGCGGAAAATAGAAAGGATTACCAACCAACGCATAGCTATAATACAATAACAACATGAAAAATTACATTTGTTGTAGACATATATAGGCATAGTCAGGGGGGGGGGGACAACATTCCCACATGGACTAAGAGACCCCCTCCCCCCTCAGATGTCACCCTCTACAAGAGCACCTGAGGGGGTCACTAAGTCTACATGGGAATTTGTTTCCCTAGTCATGCAGGGAGGGAGGGGTATCAGAGCGAACAGGGTGCATTTGATGTGGGCTATGCTGAAGATATTCGGCATGTGTTTTAAAAGTGTGCGCTATACTGGCGGACAAATCATAGTCTGTGATCAAGGCAGTGCTTGGCAGGGTGGATCCAGGAATTTTAGAAAGAGGGGGCTGTAGAAATTTCTATAGAGACAAATCAGCGTGCCTTTCCGGTTGCATGCATAGGAACAGATAACATACAATCATGTACCTTGTTTGCAACTCGTGCATTAATTAATTATTGTTTTGTAATATGCAGACTTACAATGCTGGTCTTAATTTTGCAAACGTTAACGAGGCCCGGAACTTTGTTCAATGAGCTTGACCAGAAGTTAAATGCGAAGAGCAGAGACGTCAAGGTGAAGAGATTAAATTAAAGAACAACCATACAGTTTACAATGTAATTTACCAAGATCAGCTAATCAGAATACCACAGCCCAGTCTGAAACAATTTTCAGAAATAATCGATTGAATTATAGTGAACTGAGAGGGCGGCACAATGGCCTAATTGAGAGATCTGGGTTTGAGCCGCCCATGGCTGGGGTCATTGTGTTGTGTTCTTGGATAAGACACTTTACTCTCACAATGCTTTCTCCACCCAGGAGTGTAAATGGGATACCAGATTTAATTATTGTTAGGACAACCTCAGCTGACAAAATGCTGCGGGTAACCTTTGATGGACTAGCATACCAGCAATACTCCTAGCTGCTTCATGCTATGGAAACCGGGTTAAGGTGATCCCTTAGTATTGCATTGCGCATCCTTACTGCGCATGATTTCACACGTAATTAGCGCGCGCACATTAAGAAAAGGCGGCTTTTCCATTATGGCTGAGCTTGCCAGAGAGATGAATCGTCGTTTTTCTCGTAAATGAGTACGGTGACCTATCAATTTTTTTCTCTTATTTTGAGTCTAGCAATCACCTTCTTTCTATAAAATAAATATAGACTAATTTCTATTGCAGAAGAATAAATAATCTCCGGAAACGTGAAGTTAGCTAATAAAAACGTTTCTGGAAGCTGATATTGGTAAGGAATTAAGGGGTATATACAAGGTCCTCCTGTTCCTAAACGAATACCGGGACCCCCCTTTTTTATTTCAAAATTTAAGTTCCCTTAAGATAAACAACCAATAGGCAAAGTTTGAATGAAAATCTATTGTAAGTTCTATTTCGATGGAATGACCATAAGAGCCATCCTGTTGAGCCATTCAGTTATGCCAAGGTAGCCATAAAAGATTCTCGTCCGGAGGAGACTGTCAATGATTTATACATGTATAGTGAGTTTCCTGTTTATCTCGTTGGTACTCTGATACATAGTGTCCACCAGTGTCCTTCTTTGATATGTTGCTATTAGACTTTACTAACAGTAAATTGATCCCACCTATAACTTCATCTGATTTGTAGAGAGAAGAAAAGAGAATTCTTCAAGACACAACAAGCAACCTCCTCCTCCACCAGCTGTCGGAGGCATGTGGAAATCGGAAAAAGACACTCTATGCAATCGAAATGGTGAGATCGGTATATAACATTCGAATTTGGTTTTGAGTTTAATTAACAAAATAATGGATCCATAAGAAAGCCTGACTAGGCTGGTAGACAGACTTTAACCCTTTCACTCTCAGAGTCAAACCTTGAGTGAACAAATGTGGTTGTAACTTTTAAGTCTGTTGATGAAACCCTAGTGTGTGACCATTCAATTGAAAGCTATTGAGCAGTACTTTCAAGTGGCACTGTTTTATTATGCTGTACAAGGTGGTTCTAACTTTTACGTCTGTTTGATGAACCCTAGTGTGTGACCAGTCAAATGAACGCTATTGAGCAGTACTTTCGTATGGTACTGTTTAATTCTGACAATTTTCAAAATTAAATTCAAGATTTTTTCCCCTCAATTTTGAACTTGGCACTCTTGTTTTCACAGAAAATGTTGGCAGTGTAAGTCATTCACCGTCACAGACCAGCATTTCATCCATGGATGGATCGACAACTTCTTTGAACAGAAGAAAAAGCAAAGAACGAAAAGAAAGCAAGAGTAGCGCGTCAAACAACAAGAAGGGTGCTAAAAGAAAAATCACCAAAGACGACATCGGCAAACCAGAGAACTTTCAGTAAGTTGATCTTGTTGATTTAAATTATTATTTGCATTAAATAAAATGTACAATATTGTACCCAGTGCTCGAAATTAACGGTCGTCCACTCGTCGAAAACGAGTAAAAATCACCAAAAACGAGTAGCTTTTTCCTCTACTCGTTCTGTGGATGAGGAACTTACCTCTTCCCATTACCATTACCATTACCATTACCATTACCATTACCATTACCATTACCATTACCATTACCATTACCATTACCATTACCATTACCATTACCATTACCATTACCATTACCATTACCATTACCATTACCATTACCATTACCATTACCATTACCATTACCATTACCATACCCATACCCATACCCATTACCATTACCATTACCATTACCATTACCATTACCATTACCATACCCATTACCATTACCATACCCATTACCATTACCAGCACCAGTATCACAGAGGGTCATAGGTTCAAATCCTGTTGTAGCCTTAGCCAATAATTGCTTACACACAAGGATCATGTCATTCTTTCAACTGATTCTGTGATTTTACTTTGTTACTGTTAGGCATGTTGGACATATTGGCTGGGATCCACAAGGTGGATTTGATGTAAGCAAACTAAGAACTTGTATACATTTACATGTAGGATGTCTTGGAGTACATACTGTAGAACTTAGAACTGACCTCTGTCCGCTTAACCTTTAGAGAGATGTCCACTTTTATAGACCAAGCTCGAGGTGTCTTTCTTAATCCTGGTTTCCATATGATCGCAACGATCACAGTGATCGCAGTCGCAACGATCGCTGCGATCATTGTGATCATATGGAAACCATAAAATGCTCCTTGTGTTTGTGGATCGCAGAGATATGAAAATTTATATCCCTACGATCGTTGCAATCATATGGAAACCACTCTTGTGATCGCAGCGATCATTGCGATTTGTCTGCCTTAGTTAAGACACTGAAGAGTCTAGACGTTGTAACTGTTTGTTTTGTTGTACTGTAGGTTAATAATGTACAGATGGATGATAACTGGAAGAAGTTGTTTTCTTTGGTTGGCGTGACTGATGTGGAAAATCAGACAAAGGAAACATTGGACTTCATTTATGACTTTGTTGAAAAGAGGGGCGGCATTGAAAATGTTACAAGGGAAATAGAGATGGAAAAGGCGGGTGGCCCTCCAGGTAATAACCAATAGTTAAAAAGTAGCATACCATATTTCCTCAAATAATAGCCGTCCCTTGATTAATCGCTTTCCTCGAATAATCACCCCTCCACCCTTTGGTGAAAATATTTCAAATAATCATCTCCAGGAATAATCGCCCCCCTCTCCCTCCCCCTTTGTTACACCTCCTCCATGTCAAGTTACAAATTTACACCTTGGATAGGAGCTCTTGGAGCTCTCTAATTAGCACATGTACATCTGCATAATTATTAGCACTTCTAGTGAGCATTATTTGAAACAATTGCCCCCGCTTGATTAATCCCCCCTCGAATAATCGACCAGGGTTTCATCCACGGACTCCAACAGTACAACCACATTATTGACTCAAGGTTTGACTCTGGGAGTGAAAGCGTTAATGATGAATCTGCCAAACCTTACAGAAAACAACTTTCTATGTGAGAACATGTGGAAATTATCATAAGCTCCGTGAAGAGGACAAATAGATAACAATTCTTTACCTAGCATATTTTGGATTCACAACATGAATTCTTGTTAACTTTGCAAATCAATTATCTTTTTTGTTTTTAGTACTATCTTTAGCACCTCCAGCACCTCCTGCTCCATCCAGAGGTCAATCAAGAGGACCACCACCACCCCCTCCCCCCTCCCGTGGTGCCCCACCACCACCCCCAGCAAGGATGGGAGGTGCTCCACCACCACCTCCTCCATCCCGTGGTGGGCCTCCACCCCCTCCACCCTCAAGAGGAGGCTTGCCTCCACCGCCTCCCATGTCTAGGGCACCTCCTCCTCCACCATCTGGGATGCCTCCGCCACCTGCCCCACCCCCTCCTCCACCAGTTGGTGGAATGCCCCCACCCCCTCCACTCATGGGAAGAGGTGGACCTCCTCCTCCACCTCCTGTTGCTAGTAGTGGAATTGGTCGTGGAGCGCTGCTGGGTCAGATTCAACAAGGAGCTTCACTGAAGAAGGTGACGCCCAGTGAAAGGAAGCCCAGCAGCTCTGATGGCCGGACCAATCTGCTGAGTGAAATCCGGGGCGGCAAACAGCTTAAGAAGGTGAGGAGGGCAGTTGATGCCTCTTGGCAAACAAATGGTGCTACAGCATAATAAACAGTACCACATGATAGTACTAGTCAATAGCAATCATTTGAATGGTCACACATTAATATTTCATCCACGGACTTAAAAGTTAGAACCACCTTGTACCACATGAAAGTACTGTTCAATAACGTTCGTTTGAACGGCAACATATTAAACAGTACCACATGAAAGTACTGCTCTATAGCTTCCATTTGAATGGTCACACACTAGGGTTTCATCCACAGAATTAAAAGTTACCTTGTACAACGTAATAAACAGTACCACATGAAAGTACTGCTCAATAGCTTCCATTTGAATGGTCACACACTAGGGTTTCGAGTACCACACAAAATGACTTGGTTTCGCTTGGTAAGTCAAAGTATTAACAAGTAAACGTTACTTTAATGTCTTCCTGTTAGGTATCAGAAGAAGATGGTCCAGCAAAGAACTCCAAACCTCCCAGCGGGGGTGGGGGTGGGGGCATCTTAGGAGCACTTCAAATGGCATTGGAGCAAAGAGAAAAAGCCATTCACTCCTCAGGTACGTGTGATGTCACAGATGACGTATGATGTCAAATGACCTATGACGTCAGAGCATGCTGCATCAGTTGATATGGAGCAGTTTTCTTAAGAAGACCGTAAAAACAAAACAGGACTACCCAATACCTTTTTGCGAAGGTTTTATTTTCATTATTCCCAGAGTTGTATAAAGATTCACAAAATTTATACCTCAAAATATTTGCCCTCAGAAAGTAAAAAAGTGCTGTACTTTTCGAGTTTTTTTGTGCGTGTGACATTTAAACCTCGCGATAAAACGGACATGGTGGTAAGCACATCTGACCAGTGACCAATCACAACAAACATCAATTGAGTTATTATCCAATCAGAACTCGAAGTAGAAACGTGGAACCCGTTGAAAGCGCGGGGGAAAAATGAAACCGGCGCCAAGCGCGGGAAAATGCTCTCGACACGTAAGCACATAATTACATGACATTTGAAAAGCAACTGCTCTCTAGAGCTCTAAAGCCCGGGCTAAACGAGGATGAGAGTTGTTGAGAGTTCAAACTCTCTCTCTCGTTTGATCTGTTACTCTCATGCGCTCTCGTCGAATTTGAAAGGTCAACCTGCTCAATCTTTTTTCTTGAGCGTTTGAACCAAGTAGTCGATGACAGTTGAAGAAAACTCCCATGAGAGCCAACTCTCAGCATCTCACATCCTTGTTTGGCCCGGGTTTAATAACTGAAGCAATACCTGGCTCTGTTCGCCTGTCAGTAACGATCTTTGTTGCTACGTTTTTTTCAGAAAGCGAAAGTGATAGTGCTTCCGAGTTTGAAGACGATGACGACGAATGGATGGACTAAGCCCACAACAGTGTGTGAAATGGAAATTATGGACATTCCACATAATAGACACTTTATAATTATATCAACGTCGCAATGTATTGTTTATATAGTTTTCTAGATTTAATGAATTGCATAATTTTTTTTTTTTTGGGGGGGGGAGGGGGTGGGGACACAGTTCGCCCTGTGTGACGATGAGGAAGTATCATATGTTAGTTGGCGGTCGCTTGAATTACTCGTGTGTGTACCAATCTTTCTCAGGTCTAAAAGTATTTCTTCTCAGCCATGTGCCGAATAGAAAAAATATCGTTGACCTCACCAGCTTTTATTACATGCAGGCCCGTAGGGAGGGGGAGTGCGATGGGTGCATCCGCACCCCCCCCCCCCCCCCCCCCCCCCCACGGGCTGTGTTTGGTCCACCTATAGTCCACCTTTTGGTTTGAAAATGAAGTCTGAATCAAACAATCGCAGCTTTGAACGTGTTTACATATCGCCTTGATCAACAAAGACAACATCAAGCGAGTCATTTTCATCCAAATATTCACTCCTTTGGCTTAAAAATGTCTTTAATCGAAGGTCCGCATTATGTATTTTTAGTATTCTTTCATCGGTATTTTCTTTAACTGAACAGTTCCAGAAATATTCATGTTTTCACGTTTGCTTTTGGCTGCCTGGTTTCATATCATACTGCCTTCAAAACGCACGAAATGCAGTCTCAGACAACCTAATCTTTCAAAATTTCCCGGACCCCCTAGTAGCGAGCGCCTTCGGCGCTCGTACGATCGCACCTTTGCAACTCTAACGCACCCCCCCCAATCAAAATCCTGTATACGGGCCTGACATGTAATAAAAGCCAACCAGAGAACTATTGGCTGATGAAACATTTCAAGAGTTCTTCCATGGAAACAAAGAATAACACAATTAGAAAGATATTTTAGTCAGCGACACAAGCCACTCGAGAAAAAACCTTTCGCACACTGATGGACACGCTCTACCACTGAGCTACAGGAGACTCGTGGGGCTAGGCCACATACACTGTAGCTTCCCGCGTACTACAAGGATTGCTTTTGTTTTAATTTTAGTTTCACTTGACTGTTTGGCAAATTTAAATGTAAACAGATACATGTATCTTTCCTGTATTTTGCGATCGATCGATCGCCAGCGAACATATGAAAACCAGTCTAAAAGGAAATATGCCGCGAGAGTTGAATCTCAGTCTTATAAGTAATTTGTGATAAATAGTATTGTAATCCTGGTCAGAGTTTACCGTGTTTAAATTCAATTATAGAGATTGCAGCAAGTTTCGAGAAAACAGTGTGGGTATGATTTCCGCTCAAACCCATTCTTTATGATGCATACACAATAGACCTTTCTCCAAATGGCCGCCGCAAATTCATATTAAGCTGAGTGGAAAATCAATACCAGCATCTGAAATACCACCTCTTGCTTGGTAATCGTACGAAGTTTCGTTAAGCTAGGTTCTACCTGAGTCGAGAAAACGTAAGTTGAAAACTGGAAAATTTAGAGACGTTTGTATGACTGTATACGCCATACCCCCCCCCCCCCCCCCAGTCATACAAACGTCTCTAAATTTTCCAGTTTTCAACTTACGTAATTTTCTCGACTCATGTAGAACCTAACCTAACGAAACTTTGTACGATTATCAAACAAGAGGTGGTCTTTCAGATGCTGGTATTGATTTTCTGCTCAGTTTAATTTTAATCATTTTGAATTTGCGGCGGCCATTTTGGAGAAAGGTCTATTTAGAATCTTGTTCTTTGTATTTTCATGGAAACGAAACTCTATGCCTGATTAAGTATGGGGAGCCGAGATACGGAAGTCTTACCAAATTGTTTAAAATACTCGGTGTCAGCTGTAGAAGTAATAAAGATTTAAATGATCGTCAAAAAGTAAAAAGCGTGTCTTACCACGCAGAAATAGCTAGAGTATGTTTAATTACTTGTTGAATATTTTCTCTATTTGATTAACCGTGAAATAAAGCGTGAACGATATCAAAGACTTTTATGGGCTCACTCGTGAATGAATAAATTAATATGCATAAATTAATAGTGTAAGTAATGTTCCGGGGGGGTACTCCCTTATATACGCTATATAGGTACGTGCCGCTGGACAGGGTATGGTTTTTGAACATCTTGTTCTGGAACAGGGTCGCAAAATTGGCGTTTTGACTTGTGGTGTGGTACAGGGTAAGGGTTTTTATAGCCCAGCGACACACCCCCACCCCATTTTTTGGGAGTACCCTCCCCCCCCCCCCCCCCCCCCGGGAGTAATGCCCATCGACCGACCGACCGAGTGAAGTTTGTCCACAAAATGATATAACTCGTCATTGCTTTCGCATTCACGAGTTAAAAACGACACTTTCACAATCGTCCTTGTTCGCCACATAATCATAAGATTTCCAACCCAAGGTCGAGATATGAATTCTCCTTGTGATTTCTACACATTTCTTTTTATCATAGTTACGAGAATTTGGTTGTACATCAAGACAATATCGTCTAGTTGATGATTTTAGTTATTCGCCGGCATCACCTGCCCGCTTGTCAAGTGTGTGGATTTTATTATAAGGATAAGTGAACTCCAGAGCTAAACTTGTCGAAATGCCAGTTAAACAGGTTTGCTGCCGGTTTGAATGCGCAAATGAGAGATTATAGTGAAGAAAAGTGACCCGGGACAGAACTCGTTATAATATTCCGCGGGGAACTGGGTCATGGCTTTTTTATGTTGTTTATTATTCGGTGTGACAACAATGTTGTATTAAAGCTGTCGTGTAATTGCAGCTCGAGCACATCTTCGATTCGTTTCTTTTATAAGGCTTTTATCCCTCTCAAGGGGTGGATTGACGGAGTTATGGCTTTGACGGTTTTTGTTAAGGTAATTAATTAGCATTTTGAGCCTTCCTAATCATGCTTGGGAAAATTTGAAATGATTTTACCATACGAAAGCCGTGTTCTGTTCCTAAACTGTGTTGTTTATGCATACAGGGTTCCAACGACCATTTAAAAGCTCACAAGGAGCTTGGAGACTGCCCTTCTAGTCAGCGAATTCTCATGATTTTGCGACTGAAGGGAGTTGTGTTCCAAACAGAATACGTCGATGTGACTAAAAAGACCCGAAAAAATGGGAGGAATTTGTGCGAAGGTCGCAGGGGAGATTAAAGCTACCCGTTCTTCTTCACGGAGATCGAGAACCATTGGAAGATGCTAACACCATTGAAACGTACTTGGAGGAAACCTTCTCTGAGCCGTGTATGAAGCCGAGTTTGAGCGGGAAAGCGAACGAGGCGGGAATCAAAATATATTCGAAGTTCGCCTTGTTCATGAGAAATAGCATCCCCGGTGAAAACGACAGGAAACTCCGGAGCGATCTCGATATGGAGCTCGGAAGGCTGGACACTTTTTTTAAAAAAGACACGTCAAGTTCACCGCCAGGTTTAGCACTTAAACCCGGGGCGTTCCTGGACGGGGACAGATTGAAACTACCGGACTGCAATTTACTGCCCAAGCTGATGCACATCAAGGTGGCCGGAGAACTGAAAGATTTCAAGATTCGCAGAGAACACAAAAACGTTATCAAGTATCTGGAAGAAGCGGCTAAACTAAAAGCTTTCAACGAGATTTTCAATGAATCCGTGAAAAATGACATTAAAACGGGATGGAGGAATAAAATGGGAAATTCATCGAGCAAAGGATAAACCGTCCTCGCAAACTTTTTGAAAAATATTTTGTAGATTATTTAAATTTAGCGACTAGTACTCCGTATTGCAGGTGAAAATTTAAAATTTCAAGTAAATTGTTGAGTGGGACCTTCGTAATATTCTAAAAAGAAGTTGTAGCTATTTTGAGCGTTGGTACTTAACGAGTTTTCAAGCCGGAACATCGAGTTGTTGCTGCGTTTAGCGATCTTTCGCTAAAGATCTGTCATGCTTGAAAATGCTTTTGTTAAAATGCCAGACCAATGTTTGCAAATTGACAAGTAGGAAATAGCACTTAGTTTTTTTTTATTTTTTTATTTTTTTTTATACCGACACCTACAAGTAGAATTAATATATCGCAACACACGCGCGATTTTAAAATCGGAAATTAGCAGAAACGTTTTTTTACGGACACGGAATCCGGCATTTCAAAGCTGAGAATATTTTCAAAGCTTAAAACGGTAAATTATTCATCCAAATAGGGCACTGGGCACTACTAGGGGGTCGAACCGATCCACTAAAAATAATGCGGGAATATTATTTCCTTTTTCCGTCGTTTTGAGACGGGAAAAAATAGCTTCTTCAGCTGCACAACCTTAGAAGTGCGAAAGCAAGACAAATAGAAAAGCAATTCCAATTAGTTTTGCTAAAAACCAGACGTTTCGATATTGAAAATAAATTATGCAAATGAAGCGTGTGGTTTAGTTAATATGTATATTTACATTTTCAGTGAAACTGAGATCAAAGCTTTGGGAGTTTATGTGCTATGGGTTAGCCATAATTAAATACATCGGAGAATTGCTATGCGTTTTATTTTAAGTTTGCTTTTAATATTTTCATTCGCGAAGCTTTGTCGTAAACCACAGTATTTATATTTCGGGTTAATTTGAATTCCAATCTACAATGCCATTTTTAGCTGTATTTATTTTATTCACAAACTGGCTCTTTTATTATACAAATCCATATAAGGGAAAGTATTGTGGTTAAAATATTTGCATCAATGATAATATGTTTGTGCAGTGTGACAACTACGCGGGCAACTGACAAACTGGCCCATGAAATGGTTTATTAAAGATCAAACACTTTCACTGTAGTGACAAACACTCGTCGTTTTTAGTCGAAGCGAGCGATCTGCTATTCCCCGGCGACAGACCGCATTAATCAACTCAGTAAATTTTTCTCCACAACAAAGGTCTCCCAGCGCTTTAATAGACCGGCTAGGATTCTAGGTTGTTCGCTAAATTTCTAACAACGCTAACCAACACTGTTTTCGCTTATTTCAATCATGAATTTTCATTAAGCCAAGAGCGCATCTGAGGTCATCGTTGTTTTTCGAAAAGTGTACTTTTATTATTAAAATGAATTCTCTAAATTTTCGTTCATGAAAAGAAAAAAGGTTACAGCGTGATGTGCCGAAACGGAAACTGACGTTAAAAAGAGTTATTTTTTGCGCTTTGTTGGGTTCCCCAGAACTTAGCTGTAGCATAACGCGAAAGTCTTAAAAAAAAAAACCCCTATTAACCCTTTCACTCCCAGAGTCAAACCTTGAGCCAATAAATGTGGTTGTACTTTTTGAGTCTGTGGATAAAACCCTAGTGTGTGACCATTCAAATGAAAGCTATTGAGCAGTACTTTCATGTGGTACTGTTTATTATGCTGTACAAGGTGGTTCTAACTTTTCAGTCTGTGGATCCAACCCTAGTGTGTGACCATTCAAATGAAAGCTATTGAGCAGTACTTTCATGCGATACTGTTTGTTTGTGACAATTTTGCAAAACGAAATTCAGATTTTTTTCCTCAGTTTTGAACTGAGTTTTTCAGTCATTACGGATCATCCGCGGCATCATGCTGTGTCGCTTTTCGCGATTTTGTCTTAAAATAACCACATACAAAAATAATTCGTTTGTTGAGCCTGCGGGAGTGGTTTGATGCTCGAATTAATATTTTGATTAATTATCTGTATATACCCTCTGATACAGACGACGCGAGATGGCTATCCGTTTTAGTTTGCGCAAAAAAATTCAACTCGATGAAATTCTTGTCTAATATATTTCTCAGTTGAGTTAGTTGAGCGACGCCTGTGGAAAAATGACTGCTCGTGCGATTCTCGCTCCAAGGCAAAATTAAAAGACATTTTAATATCTTTTAAAAACCTCTGGCGCCACCAGGCCGGATATCTGAACCTTTAGATGGTCAATAATTTCTGACATCCTCCGCGCCAAATTATTATCGTTTCTTATCTAAGATAATTTGTAATTGCCTGAGATAGTTTAAATGTTGACACTTTAAAGTAATAAAAGTTGGACGTGGTCGCCTTAAGAGGTTTGTAATATTGTCTATATATGCTAATGTTAAGAACAAATAAAACATTATTGCAATACGCAGCTTGTCTGCCTTTTAAATAGATCCTTTGATATTTTGGACAACAAACGTAGAAAAAGGAACCTCACTAGCGACTGTAAAATGCTTCAAGCGGCCTAGGTTGTTTTTGAGTCCCGTGATCATGATATGATAAGAGTGAGCTCTCGCGAGAGTTTTCTTCAACTCTTAGGCCATCCCCATAAAATGTATTGTTTCCCATCGCCCGAACGACCCAATTTTTTCAAAAAGTTAAAAAAAAACAGTTTCTGATTCATTGCCTGCGCCCTTTTCTCGCGTGTTTCCGAGTTTAATTAGCTTTATTTACATCTTTGAAGTCACTCTTACATCTAAATCAGCCCAGTAATGAGGTCACGGGAAGGTAAAATCAAGGCTCGCTTGGAATTATTTATGTATTAATGTGTCAATATTTCGTTTCTTGGCTTTTTTATTTATTTATTTTTTTAACCGACCCACTTTCACGAGAGAGAGGGCGATGGGAAACAAAATATTTTATGGGGATGGCCTTAGCCCGGGCCAAACGAGAGAAAACTTTCGACAACTCTCAAGAAAGAATTCAGCAGGTTCAAATTCGATGAGAGCCCAAGAGAGTCGATGAGTGCATAAGAGTTTCAGGCCAAACGAGAGAGAGCGAGAGTTTGAACTCTCGGTAACTTTCGTCCTCGTTTGGCCCGGACTTAAAGCTGACCAACAACCAGAAATCTTGATTTTACAGGAGATAGAAGAACAATTTATCCAGAAATGTTAGCTCTAGAAATGAAAAAGAAAAACTGTTAAGTATTCCAGTCGACTGCCATATTGCTGTACCAGATATTGCTTTGCCACCAATTCCATTAGCTCTCACAATTGAACTCAATATTCCTTTTAATTTTATCGTATCTGAAAATTTAAAAATAACGCGAAAATATTTTTATGGGGTCACAAATTTTTAGGCACTGTATTGACACGAACATTTGCATAAAGATCTTAAAATGCTGCCAACGTCTAGATATGCGAGAGAGGAAAACTGACAGATTATATAATCAGTATATTATTAAGAGTTAAGCATCAGCTGGTGTTTAGATCAAAGTACTCCAGGTGAAAACAAGCGAAAATTAACTTCGGACCACATGTGTAATTACGTCAACTATTTTCATACATTTTCCTTTATTTCGTCTTCTAAGGGTGGACGTAAGGCGGGACTCTCTTCCCCAGTTTCCCGTCGTTTTATCCTTCGCTCGCTCGCGTTTTCGCGCGCTTTTCGCAAAGTCTTAGAAAAGCCATTTTGGGTAATTGATCATTTTAGTAAGAAATTGAGTGTCGAGAATCAAAGGAACGTTGACAAAAAGCTTGTAAATAGAAAGCATTCATTGAAACAAACTAAAAGATAACAGTTTTGTAAGGGGTCCAAATCCGCTGTGACACCCGCAGCTAGAATTCAAAAAGTCCACTGCCAAAAACAACAGAAAGCGGAAGGTTGACTCATCTTAAAGTTCCAAAAGAAAAGCCCCCTTACAACCACCCCCACAGAAACAAGTTGCTAGCCACAAAGGAAATCCATGTTTATACCGCGGGGATTAAGTAGAGATTTTGATGCGGGGACTATTGACGGTTTCATTAACACTGTTGACTCACAGAGATCAAAACTAAAGCGGTCATCCTTTAAGACATTGCAGTCGGAGTAAGGCGAGAACAAACAAAAAACTCGACCCTAGACTTGCCACAAGTCGACTTCTTTAAGCGACGAAGTCGACCCACATACGACTCCCGGTCCGAAAACCCCGGGCATAATTTGTAAGCAAGCGATTACTGCACCATCCCTGCTCTTATTTTCCAAGATGTCTAGGTGTGGGTCAACCTCGTTGCAATTGAAAAGAGACCGTCTCTTTTCAATCGCTTTTGGCGAGAAGAAGAGAGACCCTGGGAACGAGGTTGGGTGTGGGTGGGTGCACTCGTTTGCACTGAATTCCGAAGTTCGACATATTTGGGTAAATTTACACTGAATTTTAATACCAAAGAATTTGTTTTAGCGGGGTTCGTAATATACATGAATGTCTTTAGAAATGGTCGGTTCCACTAAAGTTGTATCAAAAACCGTGGTCTGTTCCAGGCTTTCAGATAGTGGGGACGAACGAAAAATCCAACGCGAAAATAAAACGTGTGGACATTTCACTCGTTTTTTTTTACTTCGCCCGCCCGCACCGCACAAGCTTTTGTTCAATGCAATGCAAGTAACACGAGTTTAACACGCTGTTTTAACGTGCATTCTTTGTGTCAGCCCCCGTTCCTTTTTCCTTGAATCTGACAGTATTTTCCCTTTCATTGGACTGAATTCAGTACAAGGACCTGCTAAAGCTATTATTACTTGTTTTCATTTTAAATTTAAATTCCGTCGGATTGGTTGGCACGAGTTTGACTGACACCCTCATTGGCTGACAGGCACTTGAATGGGTTTGGATAAAAACTGGTGGTTCTCCAACTATAAACAGGTGGAGCACATCTTGACACAAACAAATTTGCCCAAAGGAAAACAACTTGAACGACTGCAATATGGCGGGATACACTCACAGGTATAACCAGGAGAGCGAAACTTGGCAAACTGAAAAGAGAAACATCGCCGAACGAAGTCGCTACATGTTTAACAACGAGCTCATGAGCGACGTACATTTTCTCGTCGGAAAGACGGAGAAGTTGAAGATTCCGGCGCATAAATACGTTATGGCCATAAGCAGTCCGGTGTTCTACGCTATGTTCTACGGGAAAATGGCCGAGCAAGGGAATGAGATAAAAATCGGAGACTCCGAATCAAACAGTTTTCTAGAACTCCTGCGGTACATTTACTACGACGAGGCCATCATCGATCCGTTGAACGTTTTCGGAATTCTGTACTTGGCAAAGAAATACATCCTCCCATTTTTGGCCGAGAAGTGCGTGGATTTCCTTGAAGAGAATATTGACCATCAAAACGCGTTCACGTTACTCGCTCAATCGCGCTACTTTTGCGAGCCAAAACTGGAAGAAAAATGCTGGGAAATTATCGACAGAGAAACTGCTCGGGTTATGTCTTCCGAGGCCTTTACAGAAATAGACCACGAAACATTACTTGCTGTTTTAACACGTGACACTCTCACGGTACTTGAGGCAGAGCTGTTCAAAGCCATGAAGCGCTGGGCCGAAGCGGAATGTAATCGAAAAATTCTTGCGCCAACACCCGAGAACAAACGGAGCGTGCTGTCAAGCGCGCTGAATTTCATTCGATTCCCCGTCATGACCCTGAAAGAGTTTTCAGAAGACGCTGCGCAGTCCGGGATTCTCACCTCAGAGGAAACGATAAATATATTCTTGTATTTTGGTTCTAAAGACGATTCTAAAGTGAAGAGCTTTTTAACCCACCCCCGCCCAGGCGCGCACAGGGTCTACCGTTGCGCGCGGTTCCCCAGTTACGGACAGGATTGGTTGTGCGAAGGGACGAATGTAGATAGCATTAAATTCACAGTTGATCGAGACATCACTGTACTTGGAGTGGGACTCTACGGCATCAGCAACACAGAGGACAGTTCAAGATCGTTCAGCGTGGATGTGGAACTGCTGGACTCGCACAATGATGTGATGTGTACATACGAAGGGACATTCTTCGCTGATGTGAGCAAGCGCGTGCATGACATTCTGTTTGATGAGCCCGTGATCGTAAGAGGTCATCGGCCGTACATCATACGGGTCCTACTCAAAGGTCCGTCTACTCTGGGGGGTACTGACGGGATGAGAGATGTCGTCACCGAAGGCATAAGGTTTAGATTTGATGTGGATGAAGCCAGCTTCAACGGAACAACAACAGCCGATGGACAAATTCCAGATATCGTGTTCAAAATCTAGAGAGTGGTTTTCCAGAAAACTTTAACACTTTAACTTCTGTTTTACTTCATATATAGCTAGACTACAACTATAGGGCCCGGTTATTCAAAGAACGATTAAACTAATCCAGGATTAGCATGAATATTGATTTCAGTTTTGTAACTTTTCAGTGAAGTTTTCTGTTTATATTTGTTGTCCTTCAGTTTTGACATTGAGTAATCTCACACTCTACAAAACATTAGCATGAAAACTCTTTTATACAAGAGAAATTAAAACCTGAATTGACTTTTAATCCAGGATTAGCGTTAATCGCCTTTCGAACAACCGGGCCAGCTGGTTTTCGGGTGTCTTTTCCAAGTTAACGAAATCCTGAAATACTATTGTGATCTTTAGTTTTCATGTAATGTAATGTATTGTTTGTTTGAAATTGCACAAACACGGTAGAAAACAAATTTAAATTTCGGGTAGATAGTAAAAGAACGAAGAAAATATCAATAAATTTAAATTTTACTTATGGTTACTTTACCTATTGATAAACATGGTAGCATTGGCTCTGTCCAGTCCCTAGGCACCACTTCTGGCCGAGTTCTCGTGCTTAGGGCACAACAATGACAAACTGCCAGATCTATCCAGCACAGCCTTCAACTAAAAAAATAATAAAAATAAACAGTACGGTCTATCTACAAGCCTAGTGGCTTATCAGACCGGTTTCCAAGCATGAAAGCGACTAGGAGTATCGCTACTCCCCCACCCCAGCATTTTTGTCAGGTTGCCCTGACTATTCACCGGCATTTACTCCTGGGTTGGGTGGAGAGAGGCAATGTGAACAACACAACGACCCAGGCCAGCGCTCGAACCAGGACCGTTCATTCCGGAGTCCAACGCGCTAACCATTAGGCCACCGCGCCTCCCACTAGCTGCACTACGCTGATCTTGTTGCTTTTACAGCAGAGAAAAGACGGACGGGAAGGAGATAAGACCAAAAAAGCTGTTTTAAAATACTCTTTCAGATTTCAGTCTTATTTTTTGTTTGTCTTTTGTCTGCGTAAACGACGAAAAAATATGGAATACTGGTACTTTGTTACACTGACCCAGACAGTTAACACGGCAAGGCAGGTAGATACGAGAGGCGATCACATTGGTTCACTAAATTCCATGAAACAACTCCGTCGGAAAAAAAACAACCTTGTTTAACATTGTACCCTAATTGACCCTAATTAATTGAACTGCGTTTCTGTTTCGCACAAGTTATTACCACTGTATGTAAAAAAGAAGCTTGTAACTCGTGCGTAGCAGATGTTTGATTATGGAGCTGTCAAAACTTACAGGTATTGCTAACAATGACGCCACGCGTGATTTCACACGGTTCTTCACTCTTTCGCTGGCGCGAGGGTCCAAAATAACTTCACAACAGATCGGGAGAATCATGGATTTTCCTTTTACACATTGCCTCTGTATTTGATGGCCTTTTGACCCTCTTCGATGTCGAAGTACGTGGTTTTACGGTTATGTTCCTTCGATGGGTGGTGTTTGGACTGATCCTGTTGCCTTTCATAATAAGCGCGCCGCGCTCACCGGTGAAGTTTGAACACAAAATGTCGACGATGTTGTCGTTTGATTTACGCCGTAAAACCAAACATCATCGAGAACGAAACTCTACTGCTATAACACCAACACCTACTACAATAACAGACAGTGATGAAGAGGAAATGGAATTCACTCTTCGGGTATGTTTCGCGACTTTTACGCGCACATAAATTTGCCGAAACCTAAACAGTTTTACACAGGTATAAAATTTTCTTCGATATGCATGGAAAATCATTTGCACGTTTTATTTCGCACGCAGTTGTTTTTAATTATATTAAATTATTTTTCTTCAGAGCACATCCTACGCTTATGTTATTGAGTTGGATCTGGGCACACCTCCACAACGGGTAATGTATTTGTTCATAATAATCAAAATATAATTTCTCCAAAAATTATTACATGTGTAAAGCTGACATTGATTGAAGAAATAGATGTGCGGCTCGGGGGTGCCGGAGCCTCCCCATTCGGCAGGGGGTGATCGTCGGAAATTTTGAAAGGAACCTCTAAAAGGTACCAGAATATCGTTTTGTGGGTGTGGCTCGAATTCATTTTCACCCATAAGAGGTACCAATTCTAAAACAAAACTAGTTCCTATCCTTTTTTAAGGCTAATACCATGAAAGGTGCCAAGATAAGTCTGATGGTGGTCATGTTAGATTGAAACACCCTAAGCTGTTCCAAACAACAAATTTAACCCCTCAAATGTATGACAATCACCCCGTCACTTTCATAATATCCCCACCGGGATGTAAATATACGGGTGAAAGCACTGTTGCTTGTGTGTCGGTAAATACATGTACGAGTCAACTTTATAACGAATCGGAATGTTTGTATACAAGAGGCGTTAGCCGAGTACTGTATGAATTCGAGGTCATTATATAAAAGTTGACTCGTATATGTATTACGTACTCGTCAATGTTTATTTTTTCTCGCATAAAGGCTCGAAAAAACTGACTCGTAAAAATACCCAGCCGTATTACACAATTCAACTTTCCGCTGAATAACCTCTTTCTATTATTGTAACGTTACCTGCTATGGTCTTGTCTATAATTTTATTATGTCTGTTTGTTTTTCAATATTTTGAAAAATATAATTTGGGCACAGTCCACTCTTCACTGAACCGTATCGGATTCAGCAATATAGCCTTATTTCTTGTATTTGCTTATTCCTCTACAGTTAGAATTTCTCATTGATACCGGTTCTTCAAACATGGCTATTGCAGGTGCGTATTTCAAGGATTGAAGTACCGCATTTAATATCTAAAACTGTTTTTCTAGTCAACCGTGTCAAGCTATATTTTGTTTCATAAAAATAAATCTTCATAATTTTCATTGTATAAAGTGCTCGATTCAATTTTTGCAGTACGCATTTTTAACCTTCTCCGTAATGTTTTCTATTATCAATAGTAAAAAAACCTTTTCTCGGTCTTTATGTCCACTGTAGGTCCACACTGTCAGGATGAAATGGATCACAAGTGTGAGATAGAAACGTTTTATTATCCTGAGAAATCAAGTACATCGGTAGATCAACATGTTCCAGTGAGTACTGACAGATGTATTGTAGAGTACCGTGCTCCATACAGACACATTTGAACGCCATTATTTGTTTTGCTTTCTCAAGAAAATCCCTACGTTGAGCTCTAGTAACCTAGCTACTGTGAAGACAGCATTCGTACTGATAATCAGATGCAAAGCCCATACCAATCGTGATTAGCCCACGTGACTTTTCCCGCGCTGTGTGAGTAGTTTTATGCGGAGATGTTTTCCCGCCATAATGTACCACGTCTATCACAACTTCAATTCCAGTTCTTTCCCGCCGCCAAACATAAATGGCATGGGATAAAATAGTTTATAATACAATGCTTTCTGGTAATATCCGTACCGTGAAACATTTCACAAGTAGTGTGTTTCTTGTGTTTTTATTGTTGTTGCTGTTGTTTACCATGGAACATCCCATGAAAACGAGTATTTTCTGTCACACAGATTGAAACAGAGTATGGTAAAGGGGCGTGGTCTGGTGATATTTATCGGGATGTCGTGGCGTTTCCAGGTGACGGTAAGTTGACGACTACTTGCAAATGAAATATTTAAAAATCGTATTGTTTTCTTAGTCAGGTTCATTTGCTGTGGGCGCTTAACTCAGTTCCCACTAAGCATGAAGTGACTAGAGGAATTTGCTATTCCCCTGGATGGGATGCTGGTCCATCGCAGGTAACCCCCCAGCATTTTTGTCAGGTTGTCCTGACAATTTCGCTGGTACCCATTTATGATATTAATACTTCTGGTGCCCAAGAACACAACACAGTGACTCCGGCCAGCGCTCAAACTCGGACCGCTCGATCAGGAGTCCAACGCGCTTACAGGTGCTGTAACTATGTCCACCGCGTTTCCCACAATCAGTGTAAAAATAAGCGAAGTCTGAATTAAACGTATTTATAATTATTTAATGTCCTTGATTTCAGGTCCAAGGACGACAGCAGAGTTTGCAGTTATCAGTCACGAGAAAGATTTCTTCCTCAGTAAGTTCCTGGTGACACCATTACTTCTATTATTCCATGTAAAATAATCTGCATTTATACCTCCACATCAGTTGCTAGTTTGGCTGACTGTCTCTTTCGACATTTTGACGCAGGAAATTCTATAAATGAGGGTATTCTTGGCCTTGCGTATAAAAGTTTAGCGACGGATGACGTGCAAGTAAGTATACAATAAACCATTCCCGAGTTACTTTTGCCTCTGCTTCAAAACGAGTCTTGGTGCAAAACCTTTCATATAAAAACAAGCATTACTCGCAAGGCGCCCAAAAGTGTGACCACCTTTAATTAATTCACATTCTTTCGTGCGTGCAGACTATCCAATCAGAAGCCGAAGAATAGCTATCCTTGACTTCTGATTGGATAGTATACGCGTACGAAAGAATGTGAATTAATTAAAAGTAGTCGCACTTTTGGGCACCTTGCTGTAATACTGGTTAAAGTATTTTCATTTAAACTAATTTTCCTTTGAATGGTTTCGTACCACGATATCTCGGAGGCATTCAGTACGCTTCCTTCAAATCAATATTTGAATACATCACAAAATTTTGAAAAAATGTGACCAGTGTTTAATAAGATTAACCGTAACATCAAACGCTTATTAGAGGGTTTGCGAAGCCGAATCAAAAAGTAAAAAAAAAACTGTTTCAACTAACAGAAAACTGTATATAAATTTGTTCTTGTAGCCATTATACGATCAGCTAGTCCAAGACAATAAAGTTCCAAATGTTTTTACTCTTGGACTGTGTAATGGAATGGTAAGTAAAAAGTAATCACGATGACCAATCGCAACAAACGTAGCTAACACAATGAACCAATCAGAACTTGAGTAGGCGTAACCAGCGCCAAGCGCGGGAAAACGCGTGTGACCAAGTCGCGATTGATTTTCTTTTTGTATATGATTGGCTGAGTAGGTGGCGCGAGTTTTTAAACCAATCACAGAGCGTAGTAAAGCAAAACCAAACCAAAGTATTTCCGCGGTACTTTCGACACTCGATTGAAAAAAATTGCTCTAATACAAGTTAACACATCATTCAGTCATGCTCTGATGCGATTTTAACAATGTATGATTAAAAACCTTATGATATCGCTATTTGAACCAGTTCTTGATTTGTTACTGAAAAGCTACTTTACACCACTCAGGTGATGTCGCAGTTTCCAGCTAGTTTACTTTTGCAATGAATAACCTGGCTAGGTCACGTGATTTTCCTGCGTTGATTAACATCAACTTATTTATTTTTCCACTGAAGGGGAAAATCTGGCTGGACACCCCAGAATCGTTAGCGTATCGCGGACCCATCCACTACACGGGCATAAACCAAGAGACTTGGTACAGCGTCACTATGACAGGAATTGTGAGTGAGTCCACTGCTGTGTGCAATAGATGTGTAACAGCCAGCCTACCTTTTACTGAAAAAGGCGCGAAAATTAAGTATAACTGATCGAGCCAACGGTTTTCGACACGGCTGTTTCTAAGCAACACAACGAGCTGTTCCTGTATTCCTTCGTCCGTCGAACGAGAAGCGAAATTAAGCGAGAGAAAAATAATTATTTAAATCCCAAAGGCAACAACAGCTTGAACTTTGGTCTAACGCGACGCCGACGATAAAGTCGATTTTTAAAAAAGTGAAATGAATTGATCTCGAATACGGCCTCGGGGAACATTATTGAGAGTCTCAGTGAAACAAAACTCACTGTTTCCCTTGGGGCGTGTCATTAAGTGCCAATCGAAACGTGCGCAGTATCTCAGTTATTTTGTTAATCAGCTGATGGAAGATAAATGCCACAGGGGTATGTAAATTTAATTCAGCCGTATACATTAAGAAAAGCGGGAAATATAGTTTGTGATTTGATCTACTTTTCAGAACGGTTATTCAACAAATAACCTTTTTTTTTTTCTTTCAAATAACCTGATGATTTCCTCAGTAATCTTCACGGATAATTCGTGTTGTTTTTTTTTTTTTTCATGTTTCAGGATGTTGCTGGCAACAGTCTTGGCTTGTTACCGCCCAGTTTTCCCGCCGCCATTGTTGACAGTGGTAAGTACCAAGACTCGCAACGTTTCAATTACTTCTTTCCACTACATAGTCGCCGGATAAAGAACCATTTTGCGGCAAATCTTCGCACAAGGGCTCGAAGTAATAGACCATTCGCGAGCACTCCGAAAGTTGTCACGTGAGCCTGACGTCATAAGGATACGTCATGTTTCATAGCAACCGTGATCTCCGGCGCTGAAAATTCATATCCCTGCGACCGAATGTCCAATATGCTGGTAACTTATTCATGAAAATTTGCTCTGTTTTTGTAGGTACGACGGATATTTTATTGCAACCCGAGATTTATGCAGCAGTTATAGCACAACTCAAACAAGTAAGGATTGGTTTCGCGGCCTTTTATAAACCCAATAACTGCATGCATGATGAATATATCATTTCTCCTTAAAATATCAATACAAAGTCAGACACGTAGGTCATAAGAATAAAAGGTCTGATCACCAAATATATGTTCAAAGAAGGATTAAGTTAATCCAGGATTACTGTCAACTTTGAATTCAGTCTTTAAGCCAGGGCCAAACGCGAACGAGATCGAGTTGCCGAGAGTTGGCTCTCATGAGAGTTTTCTTCAACTCTCATCGACTATCGTCAGCTGGGCTAAACGAGATGAGAAAACTCTCCGCGACGACTTTCTAGAAAAATGTGTACGTTCAACTGAATACGATGAAAGTGCATATGAGCAGATATGAGAGTTTATAAGGGTCGCTGAGAGTCACGGTGTGAGCGGTTCAGGCCTCGTATGGCCCGAGCTTTTAAAACTGTATTGGTAGTCAATTTCTCTCACTTTTTCACAAAAACCTTTGGACAATGCCAAACTGTACTTAACTTACTGGGTGAAAAACGCTTTGAAACGGTAGCAATAAAAACTGGCTTGATTCAATTTTAATCTCAGGTTCTGCCGGCATTAGTATATAAAATTTAAAACTTTCTTGATCGAGTAGAGATGGTTAGAGTGAGTCAGGGGGGGGGGGGGGGGGGGGGGGGGGGGGGGGGGGGTAGAAACTCTTTATAAATGGTTTGCATAATTAACGGACATAGCGGTGCCGGGCAACCGAGTGTGCGCAGTAGCACTCAAACTAGTTGCTAAGAGGATTGTCCCACGGGAACTTATTAACAATAAAAAAGCTTGTCAGGCAAGAAATTCACAACCTAAAATTAGTATGCAAGGTAATAAAAACGTGTTTTTCCTTGGTTGTTTTCGCTCGAAAACGAAGACGTGTTTTTTAATTCGTTGTTGTCTGATTTCGCTTCGCCTCGTGTATTACGATAAACATTTTCATCCGACTTCGCTTCCCGTTCCGAGTAGTAGCACTACTATTGACCGTATCCGAGAGACTATCCGCTGTAGCATGTAAAATGCAGCTCAGACGGATGTTTCGCTTGTTGTTTCACGCTGCCGAGATATTTTCTCAGCGGGCGTGAAAGATCAGGCCAAAAATCCGCCAGTGCTGTGTTTGCAGGCTACACGCGTACAGCTCCACGCTGCGAGCTTGAAAAAGTTTCCCGGGTTAGAAAACAATGAAGTTTTGGTTGACGTCATTCTTAGCAACGGGCTTGATTGACACACGATTCGCACTGTTGGTCTGTTGCCCGGCACCGCTATGTGTCCTATGTCCTCAAAGAAAAGTGCCGGCTTTCTATCCCCCCCCCCCCCCCCCCTGGAGTGAGTATATGAAAGTTCGTTTTGTAAGTCGATTCAATGTAAACTTTAGCCTGTTAAATTCAGTTTTGATTATATTAAAGAGAAGGTTCCTCAAAACTGAAGTGCTACGGCTTTCTTTGTGTATCTCTCGCCAGCGTGGTCCGCCTGTTGATGAACGCTTTTGGAAAAGCTACTGTGTCGACACAGATCCTTATCAATGGCCTTACATTACCATCTACCTAAAGGACATGAGTAAGTTGCGACTTGGTCTTTGCTCAGAAGCAATAGCTTAGCCATCCTTGTTCCTCTTTGGTTATTATTATTTTGATGTTTCCTTCGATTTGAAGACAATTCTTTGCACCATTGAATGCAGGACTAGAAATTTCAGCAGAAAAATATTTCGTGAAAGACGTTGGACTCCGTAGATGACTTCCGCTCAGGTTGTCGAAACGTCAGTCACAACCCCAGTCACAACCCCAGCCCTTTACAGGATTTACAGGACTACCCCACCCCCTCCACCCCGGGGGACGATCACACTAGACGAACTACGGATACTCTTGGGTTCAAACCATTTACTACTGTTGAAATGTTATGCTGCACAATATTAAACCAATGAAAATGAAATAGTTTCAGTACTGCTTATCATATCTGTCTATGAGCAATATAATGTTAATTTATTTTCCTATAGTTGGAGGTTCGTTCGGCTTGACCGTTCTTGGAAAGCACTATGTCAGAAAACAAGAGTGAGTTACCTTCGGTTAAGACATTATATAAATATTGATAACGAATGATGCCTTAATCAGTTTTACTTCAATCGTCGTTGAATACAAAGTAGAAACATCTTCGTAGTAAATTTCAATCAGTGTTGTATTGGGGAATTAAGGTTATGGAGTTGCAAAACATGATATTTCTACATGATCAGGCTGACAAGCCAACGCGATGGACTTGAGATTAGACCAAGGGGAGGGGTGGAATTGTGTTATTAGACAAGGCACTTTGCTCTCCCATAGGGCCTCCCTCTGACCCAGATGAATAAATGGTGCCAGCAAATCGCTGAGAAAACCTGAGCAAAATGCTAGGTTAGTAACCTATAGTAATTTCATGCTACAGAAACCGAAAGCAGGTTTAAAGGGACACTGTCCTGGCGTATTTGCTCAAAACTGTTATAAATGCACGAAATGGTCCCTAAATCTATCAAATAAGAACTTAGTAAACTCTAACTAAATGATAAAAAGCAATTTCTTCAAGAAATTCCATACTGCAACAAAATATTTGCAATTTCAAAGATTTCCGAGACAAATTTGAAACTTTGAAAAACTGTCGACATCCTGAACGTTTTTTTCAAAAATCCATATTGCAATCCATTTCCATCCTCGCTGTCGTTTGTCATCCTCACTTCCTAATGGGTTCAAGTCATTTGTCGAGTGCTATTCTACAGAATCAAACCATTATTGTTCAACTTCCTATGATCTAGATATGTTTCTGAGCTTCCCAAAAATCATGCTAAAATCAGGACAGTGTCCCTTTAAGTGTGAGCTCTTTTAATAATCAACAGGACTTCTCCGATCTCTAGGATATTCTGTTTCTGATCCTGTCCTGTTTCGTCTTTCACCAGCGAATTTTATTGTCTGAGCATTGGTCCGAAACGCTCCGGGGCTGTTTTAGGAGAGGTCGTCATGGAGGGCAATGTGGTAGTGTTTGATCGAGCCAATCAGAGGATCGGATTTGCACCCAGCAACATGTCACACCCCGACGTAGGACCATGCGGTAAGAAACCACCGAGAGGGCCTGGTAAAGGTTTCTTTTGAGCTAGTGCGGTAAATAGAGGTTTGCTAGATAGTATCCTGTGATACCATGTGTTAATTAATACAAACGAGATTTTTTTAAAAACGTTGTAAAAATATACATTTTAAGACTCATGGAAACTTAAGACATTCCAAAATTCAAATAGAGAAGAAGCTATCTCTTACTGCATGTACACCTTCCCCTCCAGCCCCGTCCCATGCAAAACTCGCCAAAATAATTTATATTTTTTCAATTTTTTTCTCTTTTTTATTCAATGCAATCTCGTTCCCAGAGTCGTCGTTACCCTTTCCGGCGGCGGAACGGGAAACAAGGACCTCTGGGGGGAAGCGATCCGCCATGACAGGATTATTTGACTTCCGGTTCTACTGCGCATGTGTTCGAATCCATGTTTCAACAAATGGAAACCAAGATTCTTGGACTTCCGGTATTACTGCGCAAGTCAGGTAGATCACTCTATCCCATAGGTCCTTGTTGTCCTTTCCGCCGCTGGACAAGGGTAACGAGGACTCTGGGAACGCAATTGTATTCAATGCAAAATGTCATTTTGTTGTTTCAGGTAATCCTATTCGTGTCAACAATACAGTTAAAGGTAGGACTGGATCACCGTGAGCTTGCGGCGTAAAGCTCTTATTTATTTATAGCCGGTGAGCGGCTACGTAATTTAGCGAGTTTTCTTTTACGAATTTTTAGTCATGCCAAAATGTTTTTTAACTGCAAGTTACCACATGCGCATTTGTGTTATTTATTTTTGTAAACAGGTCGTCTTCATAAATACTGCCGCGCTCCCGACATGCCCCAGGAGACGTGTTTCATGGGCTGCAAGTCCTGCATCAGATATGGAGGAGTCTGGTGCCCCAGTGGTCACGTGGTTTGTCTGGATCAATGGCGTCAGGTGAACGAGTTTTTAAAAGTCCTGCAGCTGCCTCGTCCCCAGGCGTCAGAAAATGGCGGGAAAATAGATAACTCGGGAAAACAAAAACAAGGAGCGCGCGGCTTCTGCAACAGCCCCAGAACTCTACGCGCACCTCGTCCGTTCAGGGACGAGGCAAATTCATGGGTGAAGAAGTATTTCCAACAAAACCTTGCATGCTCCACTGAAAGCTATGGTGCTCTTGTATTTCTTTTGGCAGACAGGATCTCCAGTTATATTCTTTATAACTCAAGGATACTGTTGCACTTTGAAGTTGCAGGTTATTTCATGCAGTGAACGGATCACTAACGGCAGATCACACTTCAATTTCTTTTTCAAAAAAAACAAAACATACCTAGATCACAACAAAGGACAAACTTATAACTGATTGCTCGCCAACAAGCGCCAGCAATTGCAATGCAAGCTAGGATAAGGGACATGCGATACACATCCAAAAGCACCGGCTTATTCTAAATTCCTTGTTGGTTTTGTTATTGCAGATCTGTTCTGAGTACGAATAGAGGCTTCTGCTGGCCAGGTAACAACTACTCTATATAAGCGTCACCGAGCAGACCTGTCACTGAAACTTGCAGCACAACCTATTTCAATCAGGCTTCACGTACTTCGCCAGTTTTAGTAAGACAAACGCCCCCAAACTGCATACCGTATTACTACGGGGGCCGTTAAATACAGACTCGGTGCCTTAGAGGGGCGTTTAATTTACTGTACCACGTGCAAGCATAATGAATGACATGGAAAAAAAACTCCACGAATTCAGCCCTTGTGGTCTTTGTAACGATTTCAAAGTTAATATAACAAGAACAGTTTACAAGTTCGGAAATCAAGCAAATAAATTGTGTGCACCCAGGATATACAGAACTCCATAAGTTTGCTGACTTCACTTTGAAGTACAACTATTTCATTTTTTAGTATATTGTACATTGTATCAGAATGTTCCAAATAAACGCCCCCCTATCTATTAAAGACCCGGGCGTTTACTTTCGTTTGGGAAACGTTCATGAGAGAGGCGTTTTAAATGAGTGGAGGAGTTTATTCGAGTAAAGGCCCAACTTTGTTCACTTCTGGCATTGACTTGTTTTGTTTCCTTGCAGGCGGCCTCTTCACTCTAGATGATACTAAAGTTCAAACGTTTCTTACGGGACATGGGAGCGCTGAATTCCAGGCGCACTGTGATTCGTTGTTCCGATGTACAAACAGTGCTTCAGGTACGAGAAACAACCACATAAATGAGGGAAAGTATTGCTAGGGTTTTCATCCACAGACTTAAAGTTAGAACCGCCGTTGTACAACATAATCCACAGACCACATTAAAGTACTGCTCAATAGCTTTCATTTGAATGGTCACACACACCAGGGTTTCATCCACAGACTTAAAAGTTAGAACCACCTTGTACATCATAATAAGCAGTACCACATGAAAGTACCGCTCAATATCTTTCATTTGAATAGTCACACGCTAGGGTTACATCCACAAAACTCGAGGTTTAACTCTGGAAGTGAATGGGTTTAACGAGATTAGCTGGAGTTCGTATTGGGTCATGTGGCTTTTTTTTAATGAAATGTGACGCTCGACATCCTTTTGTTTATTTCAGTGGCGGGTATATGGATCTTGGTTTTGAGTGGCTTGGTATTTTTTATCCTGTGTTCTCTGTTCTTGTTCGTGAGCTGTCGAGGAGGCATGAAAACCAAATCGATTAATGATCGTACGAATCCGAACAACACCGACGAATCTCCGTCGCATCAGAAAGACAAATCCCTTTTCCAGCAGATAACGTCGCCAAGCACTACGGAATCTCGCTTCATGATATGCGGCACAGCCATACACATTCAAAAGATTTCTCTGAAAGAAACGGATTGCGACCAGGGCCCGGTTGTTCGAAGGATGGATAACGCTATCCCACCGGATAAATCGCTATCCAGTGGATAGCGTAGTTTGTTTTGTTAACACTTATCCACCGGATAGTGATTTATCCGTCGTGGATAGCGTTTATCCATCCTTCGAACAACCGGGCCCAGGTGTTGATTTTTTGTGAAACTGTGCGATAGATGGGAGCTGTGTTACCTAGAAACACTGCTGGTCAAGAAAAATTACAATTGCGGGCTCACATCTGATGACTGGATGTTTTCATCTTTGTATGCTTTATAAAGCTTTCATACACAACACTTTAGTACCAAAATTATCAGCAACAAAAACATTAGGCGAAGACAATAACATTACTTGAAATATTTCTTCAGTTGCACGGGATTTGTTCAAATCAAACGACTATTTTTTTTATGAATTTTTATGAATCCAGATTAGTATCACTAAATCTATTTTTGTAATTTATAGTTTTGATATTTAACTTAATAGTCATTTTAAATTCAGCTTAGTTCTAATTATGAGCTAGAGTAATTTTTACCTATACTTCAACTGCCTGTGAAATACTAAGTACTGTATTACTCTCATATCTTTTGTTTTCTTGTCTTACTCTTATGGTGTTTGATATTAAAAATTATTACAGATCTTAAGATCGTTTTTAATATCTCAAAATTATTTCTGTCCATGGTGCTATCTTTCAATTGTAATATGTCCTGATTAATGGATTATGTGCAAACGGCTTGAAGAGTTACCTGACTAACACACAAATAAAGTTTATTTTTGACTGTCTGTGTCTGTCTGTCTGTCTGTCCGATTAACTGTCTGACTGTCTGTCTGTCTGACTAACTGTCTGTCTGTCTGTCTGACTGTCTGTCTGACTGTCTGAGCTGTCTGACTAACTGTCTGTCTGACTGTCTGAATGTCCTGTCTGACTGTCTGTCTGTCTGACTGTCTGTCTGTCTAGCCTGTCAACATTACTTCTATTTCAAACTAACCTTATGTAATGAGAAGGTGGGGTATTATTATGACTCAATAACGTTGTTAACAAATCATTTATACCTGTTACGTCATTGTTCATTACTCAGTTGCATTCTGTTTAATATTCTCACTGTTTTTATACAATATCTGCCGATATTATCGCAGAAGTTCATGATCATTGGTAGAAAGTCTGTCTACATTGGAGGAAGTAAAATTGAAAAAAAAATTCAGCTTTTACAAGAATTTGTCTCGCAAAATAAAGAATATACTGCTATCTGAAAAATAAGTTCATTGTATTTTCGTAGACGGTTTCAGCGAGTGTCTGTACATCTTCTCCTCGGCTTCCTGCGACAACTTCTAACACTTGACTGAAAAACAACGCAAAGGAAGAAACATTAGTACTCACGAAACTCGTGTAAAGTAACTTTGATTTGAAATGAATGGGAATAGGCCTGGCCTTATGTATAATATAAGCCTTATGCATGATTACGTCAGTTGCTCAAAATTCACCCCAAAACTCGTTTACACGAAATTCTTCTAAAACCTCTGGCACGTGCATATTGTTTTCATCTTTGCTGATTTTTGAATTTGTTCATGAGAAATTTTACAAGTTTGGACTTCAAAAGCGAGGCTTGAGGGTGCCAGTTGGACGCTCTACCACTGAGCTATGGAGGACTCATGGTGAGCAAGGCCATATAACTAGGTTCATATGTGACAATATGTCCTGCCATACTGCAAGGCTCAATAATGTCAAAACGAAAATATGAATAAATGATAAGTGGAATGGGTGACTTGGATAAAGTGAATTAATGAAGAAGCGCTCTCAAGTCGAAATACTCAGAAAAAAAATTATGAGCTCCCCAACGGGAATCGAACCCATGACCTTCCAGGTGCCGGTTGGACGCTCTACCACTGAGCTATGGAGGACTCATGGTGAGCAAGGCCATATAACTAGGTTCATATGTGACAATATGTCCTGCCATACTGCAAGGCTCAATAATGTCAAAGCGAAAATATGAATAAATGATAAGTGGAATGGGTGACTTGGATAAAGTGAATTAATGAAGAAGCGCTCTCAAGTCGAAATACTCAGAAAAAAAATTCTGAGCTCCCCAACGGGAATCGAACCCATGACCTTCCAGGTGCCGGTTGGACGCTCTACCACTGAGCTATGGAGGACTCATGGTGAGCAAGGCGGTGATTCCTTGGTATTGCATTGCGCATCCTTACTGCGCATAATTTCTTGCGTCATTTGCGCGCGCCACGCGTCATTTAGCGCGAGTACGAGCGCGCGCACATACAGAACATTACAGGATTTCTTTCAAACTAGGCTTGGCTGGGAACTAAATGGTCATTTTCTTCTAAACAAGCACGGTGACCCCCATTTTTTATTTCATAATTTTAATAAGAACAGTAACTACATTACACAAGAAAAAAATGGGCAGAAATCTATGATCAGTTTTTTTGCAATTTAACTAAATTCTCCGGAGGGAGCCACTACGGTCCCACAGCGCATATCCAATTTGAATCTCCTTTGAAGTGTAAAGTAAATACAAAGGTAATCGAAGACATTTTTCTGGAACGTCGGTGAATAAACAATGGAATCAAGTCAAACTCTGTGCGATATCACGGGCTGCATTGAAAATATCGAGCTTATTTGCTGCGCACGGTTTTGCCAAAAGGGGCCAAAATGACCGCACTCGTCAGCATTGTGGCGTGGAAACGAGCACGGTGACCCCCTCTTTTTATCACGTTTTTATTATCTCCTTGACTTGTTACAAAAGTGTACCAAGTTTCATCGGAAATCTATGTTTGGTCCTATTACCAGGGAATTACCTTAACAGTAAATTAGATTATTGATAAATCAAGCGAAATAAAGAGTTAAGAATCAATAAGAAATCAACAGCATTAATAATAAATTCGTACTTTAACATTATGACAGTGCAGTTCTTTCTGGAAGTATCCATACAGTCTTCAGGCTCCTTGTTCAATACGCTGGTTCCCCCAGAGGTTTTCTTTCTTGTCTTTCTCGATCAAATTTGAGCCGCGAAGCGGTGAAAGCGAGTCGCGGAGTGGCGAGAGAGAAAACATCTGGTGGCGGAAGGTACGATTCTCACTTTCATGGTGGAATTTTGGGCAAGATGTGACCCTCGTAAAGGGCGCTTTTTTACTCTAAGAAAGCCTCTGAGTCTAGTACTTACATGATATTCGCGGGCTCATTGCGTCCTTTGACACAAAGTCCTGCCTCCCACTTCTCTTTCTTTCTGCTTTCAAACTTCGTTTTAACGAGCTTAAAACCGGCGTGAGTGGGACGAATATCACACCAAGGTGCATCTAAACGGTGTGTGAAGTAAAAAAAAACAAGAGTTAAGTATACATGCAAAATGCAAGCATTCTGACAAAAGATGTACCATTTTGGCAGGCTAGTACCCAGGCGTTCCCTTCCCATTAGCTCATGATGTCACGATTTTGTGACGGCTGATGTCACAGGTCACCGGTTCCTGTTCGTGCTGCACGCTCGCCAAAGAGAGGAAGCCTCAACCTCGTCTCCAGGGTCTTCTCGTTTTTCAAGATGGCGGCTTGAAAAACGAGAAGACCCTGGGGACGAGGCTGAGAGTCGGTTGAGAAAGCCTGGGACTTAGCCACTATTTTGGCAAATTCTTCCAAAGCTGCGGGAGGGTTGTATCGAAGCTGCACAGTATTTATTTAGCTAAGGTAGATGTAGAAGGATGTAATGTACTGGAGACAAAAGAATCGAAACGTTCCACACCTGTTTCAAGTAGTAATCTATCCGAAGGAATTGTTTTCATGACTTCAATGTTGTCTTCTGTTTTTAATGAGCTACAACGAAAAATAGAAAATCACTTATTAACTACGGCACGCTACGAAATCGAACAACTGAAAATCCTGTCCACTGAATCAGCCACAAATAGCATCGCAGTGACTGTGTCAGAGCGGTTTTCAATTGAGTGTCTTGAAAACCAAAACCAAAGCAATTACAAAGGCCAATCACAACAAACGTAAACAACAAAACCAACCAATGAGAACTCGAAGCAATCAAACACACGTAACCGGCGCCAAGCGCGGGAAAACGCGTGTGACCAAGTCGTGGTTGTTTTTTTATTTTACATCAGATTGGTTGAGAAGTTGATGCGAGTTTTTAAACCAATCACAGAACGTCAAGCAAAACCATAACAATTCCGGATTATTTTTAATCGAAAACCGCTCTAATTGCATGTCTCAACAAGCTTACCATCCCGTGATGCCAATATATAAACCTTGATCCAGATAATCAGTCGCCTCTTCCTTTGTGCCGGTGAAGCAGTGAGCCTACAAATGAAATACAACGTTTAGGGACTGTGCAATAATTACCAGGAGGGGAGCAAGGATAGGGGGGCTCAAGGTAAAATAAGTCACTCAAGAGAGGGGGGGGGGGGGGGGGGTTGGCTTAACATTTTATTTCAAGTACATATTACATTGGTGAATCCATACCTATTTATAAGATGAAAACCGAAAAATTTCCGGCATTCATCGGACCTGAAAATAACACACATGCTCTTTTCCTTCTGCTATGGTTCTGTTGAACATTGCTACGGAGGTGATGTTTGTTCCAGACGCGGATGTCCAACAATTAAACATGTAGTAGGAGCTCTTCTTTCTGTTATAAGATTTTAATCCACAGGTGCGTCTAGAGAAAATGTAGGGTACTTGTATAAAGGTGTGTGTATACTGTGAGGGGGGGGGGGGGGGGGGGTCGTAACATAATATCTGACTGATTAGAGGGGGGGCAATAACAAACTTCACTCCTTTAGAGGAGTGTGTCCTCCGCGGAGGAGCTGAGGTAAAAGAAAATGGCGTGCTAGCCGGGCGAAGCCTGGAGAGAGAGGGAGTTTTCTTTTTACCCCATCCTCACCGCGGAGCCTATTCATAGGCTAAATATTAGGCTACATGAAGCTCATTTTCCAACCCCCCCCCCCCCCCCCCCAGTTCCTAATAATGTAAAGGGGCTGGGTTAGCTAGTTTAGATTATTCTGTTGCATACAGGGCTGGATTTTGTCCGTAATAACGGGGTGTCCGCAAGGCGAGAGTCGACTGTAATGAGGACGGTTAGTCTACGAGAAGCGGACAAGAGAGGGAGGGAAGCGGTGGCGGGAACCTGGAGAAGATCGGAGAAATAAGAAAAAAAAAAAAAGGCGCAGCATTGCGTAATATTTCGCAATAGAAAAAGCACAAAGAGAAGGGAGGAAAGGGTGGGAATCGGAAGTAAAATGTACCGGAAGCGGTAAGTTCAAAGACATCCATGCTGGTCACACAATGGAATCACGAAATCTTAAAATAGTCGAAATAATGGCAGTAAATAAATCAGTAAGACTACTTTTGTTATCAGACGCATCAGTCAATGATTGCGACTTACCACACCTCCAACAAATCTATCCCTGTTTCGTCTGATGATGTCTGTGAATTGTGAATCGGCAGAGAAATATTTATCGCAAGTCACAAGACTCTCAGATGAGTATTTTAGTGTATTAAACCCGAGTGCCTTTACCAAAGTACTGTTGCAAGGTATAAACGTTTTTTGACATCTTTACGGGCCGTTTACACAGGCGATTTTTGATGCGATTTTTGTCGCGCTCGAGTTAGTGATGAAAATCGCAAGTGTAAACTAGTGTCGATTTCAGTGCGATTAAATCGCGCCCCAAATTAAATCGCCGCTAGTTTACACTTGCGATTTTCATCGCGAGAACGAGCGCGACCAAAAGTTGCATTGGAAAGCGTGACAAAAATCGCCTGTGTAAACAGGCCTTTCATGTTTTTTTTTCACTTCTTCGCCAATCAGAAAACGCCATGTGCCGCTGAACTGCACGTGCGGCAACCTCCGATCAAACGTTCTTTTTTTCTTTTCGAGCGCGAAAGTCGAAAAAAGAAAAGAGCGCCTTATCAGATATTATTTATTCACAAGACCTGAATTTGCCGCCAACATTGGATCTTTTCGCCAACTAAAAAGTTATTTGGCTGCATGAACTTTCCACTTGTCTAGCAGACGAAATAATAAAAAGTTGCTTGCCTACCAATGAAATCTTGATGTGCACTTCTTGAATGTAGAAACATTGGTAGTTTGGTTTCTTCGGCTAATTGAAACTGTTTCTCAAAATACCTATACAAAAAAAACAAGAAGAAAAACTACTAACAGTAGATCAATTATTCAACATCTCGAGTAGTGATTTTTAGCATTCACAATGATATCTATTGACATATAAGGATTTATTTACATTTAATCAGTTTCTTGCTTACTTTAACTGAACTTCCTTTGGACAGAAATGGGTCCGGTCATAATCTGGAAAATAAACAAACAAAACTTAAGACAAATAGATCTTTCAAAAAAAAAATGAAGGAAATACTGGAACGGCAGAGCCAAGGGGGGAAGTGACAAAGCTCAGCCAATGTTGATGACTACATTATGAGACACTTCACGGTACAACATTTCAAGAAGCTGACACAGCAGATTTTATAGATAACTTTTCATTAACATCTTTGACTTACCTAAGCCACATTCACCTACCGCGACAACTTTTCCTTTATTTTTCTGTGCAACTGCAATTAGCTGATGAAGATAGTCGCTGGGATCTTGACCATCTTGTTCAAATTCACTGCAACGAGTGGGATGACATCCAACAGTACAGTGAAAAGATTCTACAGGAAACAAAAGGTAAGTGAGGATGAAAGGTAGAGCCGTTCGGGGCCCAACTGGGCCACACTGCCGGAGCTTATCCCGGTTTCCGTAGCATGACTAGGAGTCCAACTAGGAGTATTGCTACTCCCCCTGGATGGGATGCTAGTCCATTGCCAGGATACCCCTCAGCATGTTAGGTTCCCATTTATACTCCTCGGTGGAGAGAGGCACTTTACGAGTTAACTGTCTTGCCCAAGAACACAATACAGTGACCCAGCCAGGGCTCGAACCCAGACCGCTCGATCCGGAATCCAACGTGCTAACCATTAGGCCAGGAAGCGAAAAGCAACAGTACGGCAGGAGTTGGAGAACAACATACACATTATTTTCCCCCAAATCCCCAAAGACCATTACAAACAAATATATTTTGCTGCGATAGATACTACGATGCAATACATTTCTTTCAATTCCCCCATGGTTCACGGAAATTACTTCTAAGTGAAATATGCACCAGTAGGAACGTTGTTGCTTGTGATGCCGGCAACAAATGCTGTTAGTGAAAGATCCCAGACTTAACCATCTGATGTTGTTTCATGTACACAAGGATAGGACAGCCGCTATAAGCCTCATAGACACTGCAACGAATTTGTGAGAGGCAAAGATAACCAAGAACAGCTTTTTGGCAAATTTAGTGCCAAAGTTGTCGTTGGTTTCCAAGTCTATCCAAACAAATTAAGTCGCGATTCCAATATGAAGCGGCAGAGACAGTGTGGGGAAGGGGTTGGTGTTGAGCCTCGCATCACTCACTCTTGCCCCCCCCCCCCCCCCTAGTGATTTATGGCTTGCTACGACCCTGCACTGCCAATACTTAACTCCAGTTTCCAGCGTTGCTACTCCTAGCCTATCGTAAGTTAGCCTCCAGTAATTTATTAGGTTTCCTCATGCATTCACAGGTGGAGATTACCAACGACACGACGTTTATACGGAATTTGAATCTGTGGAGTATGGAGTCTAATTGGGGAGATCAAGATTTATAGAACTGAAATAAGCTTTTGTTAGCTATTCTGTCTTGAGCGGATACATGTCATACATTATCCTTGAATTTTAGCCTTTTGGGTTTCTATAAACAGGGATAGAATTGCTGATAGAAACCAGTCGCTACATATTAGAAGTATGCAGGCAAAACATTAACGTCATACGATAGATTCCGAAGATGAAACTTCCCGCGACCATTTATCGATTAGTTATCCAGAGCCCGGAGGAGATCGGAAAAGATATGATCGGAAGCAGTGGTTCGTCGTCCGCCGATTTATCCCGAAGGTGAAACTTCCGACCATTCATCAACAAGTTATAATGTTTAAAAAATGTTAAAGCCTGGTGGCTTATCGAACCAGGTACCCCACCCCCTCCCCCCCTCCAAGCATTTTTGTCAGGTTACCCTTTCCTGGGTGCCAGTGACTCCAGCCAGGGCTCGAACCCGGAGTCGAACGCGCAAACCATCAGGCCACCGCGTCATAATACTAGGGAATACAAACACAGCATTTTTTTAAACCAAAATCATTTTATTGACATCATTTGTAATTACATTTTATTATATATGTTGTGGTTCAAATTTTTTTGGTTTAAAATTTTCAAACCAGTTTGATTTTTATTTTCCTTTGTCTAATATTTATTACCATAATCTGAAACAAAGGAAAATAAAAATCACACTGGTTTGAAAAATTTTAAACCAAAAATAAATTTAAACCACAACAGATATATACTGATGAAATACCAAGATTTTTCCTGTTGCTAAAAAATGATATCTTCATCGCGCGTAGTGAAGATATTATTTTTATCTTTCACATGTGAGGATATTGATGTCGTCATGGTTACTGACATGTTCAGCCAATAACAATAGAGCTTCCTGGTTTACTCTTTTTCTTTGCTCGATTTGACTATTTTGGAACAGAAACTAACATTTTCTATGCGTTTCATAAGCCTGTCATGACATTTTTTGCGAACTTGGGCTCAGTCTATGTGATCACTTTTTCGCTGTTTTGAAAATGAATAAAAAACTGTGTTTAATCTGGACATTTTCATCAGTATCTATATAATAAACAGAACATTACATGGCCGCTTGGGGATACGAATTTTATCTTCTCGTGCTGATAGTATCTCTCACGAGTGAGCGCACTCAAAGATAAAATTCGTATCCCCGCGCGGCCATGTAATATCCTCTATATTGGGGAAAAACATAAAAACACCGCACGCAATACACCTTCCAAACAGAAAATGCGATATATTACAACTAAAACAAATACAAGGTAAGTACTATATGTAAACGAATTAAACATCAAGGGACTCTTTGATACTGTATCTGCAATTTTTACGAATCTTACAAAAATACCAGACAATCATAAAAACTGACATAGCGTTTTGATCGAACTTGGACCATTTCATTTTAAACTGTTACCATGTAGCAGAACACTATACAAACAAACTATGAATCACATTCAATATTTATCGTCAGCTACATATGATTCCCACATACGTACAAATATCCAAACAATAGTAAACTAGAAAAATGTACTGTTTCTCGTGTAGAGTACACATAAGAACTACAATGCAAGATTCAATTTATTCAAAGTATTGTGCAACGTAATACGCTTGGCTCGTTGATCTGCTGCAGATTTATTATGTTACGCTGAACAGTTGCGACATCAACATGCTCAGGTCCGAGCTTTTTCAGAAGAATGGCCAGTGCACGATCGTAATACTCTTTTGCCTGCTGCAGGTCACCCAGCGTACTGTGTACATTACCCAGGTTATTGTAAGCAGTGGCGACATCAACATGCTCAGGTCCGAGCTTTTTCAGACGAATGGCCAGTGCACGATCATGATACTCTTTTGCCTGCGGCAGATCACCCAGCTTTAAGTGTACATTACCCAGGTTATTGTAAGCAGTGGCGACATGAACATGCTCAGGTCCGAGCTTTTTCAGACGAATGGCCAGTGCACGATCATGATACTCTTTTGCCTGCTGAAGATCACCCAGCTTTAGTGTACATTACCCAGGTTATTGTAAGCAGTGGCGACATCAACATGCTCAGGTCCGAGCTTTTTCAGACGAATGGCCAGTGCACGATCATGATACTCTTTTGCCTGCTGAAGATCACCCAGCTTACTGTGTACATTACCCAGGTTATTGTAAGCAGTGGCGACATCAACATGCTCAGGTCCGAGCTTTTTCAGACGAATGGCCAGTGCACGATCATGATACTCTTTTGCCTGCTGAAGATCACCCAGCTTTAAGTGTACATTACCCAGGTTATTGTAAGCAGTGGCGACATCAACATGCTCAGGTCCGAGCTTTTTCAGACGAATGGCCAGTGCACGATCATGATACTCTTTTGCCTGCGGCAGGTCACCCAGCTTACTGTGTACATTACCCAGGTTATTGTAAGCAGTGGCGACATCAACATGCTCAGGTCCGAGCTTTTTCAGACAAATGGCCAGTGCACGATCATGATACTCTTTTGCCTGCGGTAGATCACCCAGCTTTAAGTGTACATTACCCAGGTTATTGTAAGCAGTGGCGACATCAACATGCTCAGGTCCGAGCTTTTTCAGACGAATGGCCAGTGCACGATCATGATATTCTTTTGCCTGCGGTAGATCACCCAGCTTTACGTGTACATTACCCAGGTTATTGTAAGCAGTGGCGACATCAACATGCTCAGGTCCGAGCTTTTTCAGACAAATGGCCAGTGCACGATCATGATACTCTTTTGCCTGCGGTAGGTCACCCAGCTTTAAGTGTACATTACCCAGGTTATTGTAAGCAGTGGCGACATCAACATGCTCAGGTCCGAGCTTTTTCAGACGAATGGCCAGTGCACGATCATGATACTCTTTTGCCTGCTGCAGGTCACCCAGGCGATTGTGTACATTTCCTATGTTAACGTAGGCGGCCGCCACATCTACGTCATTATATACGTCACTACACTGAATGAATTCTAATGCCATGTAAAAGTACTTCTTTGCTGCGTAAAACTCAGAATGCTTGTCACACATTTGGCCAAGATTTTGAAAGTTACGTGGATAGCATTGGATATTGAAGATACCGCTTTGGACGACTTGAGATAGGTTCAGTTTAGAAAACAAATCTTCCATTTTAATAATGAGGGTTTTTAAATGGGGGACAATGTGCTTCCTGTTTACAAGATAATCTAAGTCGTTCCAATGTTCTGGTAGGTGATTCTCTTCTATGAACTGGGTGAATGATCTAACGGCACCATTTACGACTTGAAGGCGTTGAATCTCCGGAAGGTCTGTAACCACAGTATTAATGACGTCATGCACGACCTGGTGTACTTGAATGTAGACGTCATTCTCTTCTTCTTCAAATAACAACAATGAACACCTTTGGATCCTCATACTAATCATCTCTTTATCTTCAATTTCTTCATCTACGTCGAGAATGTAATTGATCACGATGTCTAGGCTTAATGGCTGTGGTGCACACAGATAGAGGAATCTGAACGTGTGATCAATGACTTTGTCTGATGTCATCTGCTTTTCAACGGCTAGTGTTATTGCTGCTGTCATGGAGTTTTGGTAGCTTGGGTTGGTCTCGGCAAGAATGGCCTCAGTGGTACCTCGCTGGCCTGTATCCAGTTTTTTCAGGAAGTCGTTCCAGTCAAAATTTGAAGTTGCTTTGTTCTGCCGAACCTGTCTGACATAGATGCCTGCGCTTGCTAAGGCAAGGGGTTGGTAGTCCAACGCTTGTACAACTTCTTTTTCCATCTCGTTGTCAGCGATACCGGAAAGCTTTGCTAATAAAGAACTGGCATCGTGAGGCTCCATACCTTTGCTAACTGAGATGTGTTGAATGAAAGAGCTTGTTAAAGGGATAGACGCACTATCCTGTGTTGTGATTAGCAATTGGCCCCTTCCCCACTGCTCATTTCCAGACTCCGGCAAATGAGCATGCACACGTGATTTGACTGTGACATTGTCGACTACCAGTAGCCACGACGTGTAAAGCTCGATTTTTGTGCTAATTAACGCCTTAAGATTGGTGATCTTTTCGTCTGTCTTCAAATCCTTGGAGTTAACCGTGTTTGTAACTGCATATTCCGGACATTTTAGATGGCGAGCGAAAGAGACATACGATTCCAGAAGTGTGTCTGGGCTTTCAGCGTTTAACGTCATTACAAATGAAGCAGCTGCTGCACTCGGAATTTTTTTGACTTCGTCGAAGAATCGCTTCGCAACGAGGCCGGCCAACTGAGATTTGCCACTACCTGGATTCCCTGAGATGTACAAGTAACTTAAATTGTTTTCATTGGCACTTTTAAGCTCTTTGAGCTGTTGCGTAATTTCAGCCACCTCACAGTCTCGACTTGCGACGTCGTGTGAAGGTTTAGGAGGAAGAATGCAAAAGGGAGAAATGTCGCTTTGTAGCTGATCTTCAAGGACTTGTCGTTGATCTTCTTTATCTTGAAGTTCCTTTTTAAGGTCGTCAACCTTTTTCAAGACACCTCTTAACTCCTCCGTGAGAAAACTTGTCTGATTCCTGATGTCTTGAATCTGCAAAGTGGAGAGACCGAGTGCTTGAAACGCAGCATGAACTTTGGTAATGGCGTTTTGAAGCTCTACGTCTGAGAGATGACCTTGTGGCATGTGAGCAAATTCTTCATTCCGAAACTTTCTAAGATCATCCACGTTTGATTTGACTGTTGGATTGAGACTGTGGATACAATCTGAGAAAAGTATGGCGTAAAACAGCATGGTACAATCCCATTCTGCTCTGTTACCGTTAACCATGGTAGCTAACATGTGGGCATTTCTTTTCTGATTCCGAGGAGATTCCCCATTCCAAAAGTCCAGTCCATTTCTAGGCTCATCTTTCCATTCTCCTAATGTTGCCTTGTAGCGATTGTCCCATTCCTGTTTGAAGATTGATCGCAGACCCTCGGCTAGTACATCAGTGGTAACATAACAAATCCTGTAGTAGTTCAGTTGCTCGTCAGTGTATTCCATTACAGCGGTCATGTTTGACTGCAGACCTTTGACATCACTTGATAGCCAATTAGTTCTTTTTTGATGCTCAGTTTCTGCAGCAAGAAGGAATGTTCATATGCTTTAGTTTTTTTTTTAACTTAAACCAAGTGAGATAATACCTGTGTGCCATCAGCAGGCATGGCCCACTAAGCTATCATAGGCTATGGAGATCAGGACGTAGGACGGTAGTCTCAAGGCTTTATTTCAGAGCACGCTAGAGACGTTTACTGAATTGATAGACAGGGCTGAATAACGTCTGCGCATGTGCGGGATTTCTACCCTGGGTGCCAGAGGGATTTTTTTTTGTCCTTTTTCCTTTGCGCGAACTGTAAGCGGCGAAGCCGCGACAACGAGCCACAACGTGGCGAGCGAAAAAAAAATCCCTCTGGTCACGCCAGTTGGGAACTCACTTCTATGAGTTCAGATTTTGAACTCTGTCGCTGATTGGTTTTCCGAGTGAAGCAGATCTGTCATTGGTTAAACTGAACGATCGCACTCCAGGGGCTATTAAACCGGTTTTCCTGGCGTGCAAAAAAAATTCAATAAGCGCGCGTTGTCACTAAATTTGGGATAGCATTTGTAGATGGCGTTCAGTTTGCTTTTAAATTTCTGGATCTGCGAATTCTAGAAATGGATTTTTAAAACTTCTGAGAAACGCTACGGCTACGGGTAATGGAATGTCATTTGTAATTAGGGATTTTCTTTTATAAGAATTATTCTTTCCGCTGATCGACTGCTTCGAATAAAATTATCTGCACTGCACTGGTTGTGTTTATTCTATCAGGTGTTGAAAGTGAGCTCCAAGGACGGCAACAATTAACACAATGAGTTTTTAAAATCCGTACGAAACTTTAGAATCGAAACTTTGATGTTCTGAGAGTTTTTTTCGTCAATTCGTGATTTGCAGCTTTCTTGTATAGAAATTTGTCTTGTTGAGTTTTACCAGTTGATTTGCGTTCAACTTTTTTTACGTACATCATCGTTGTTTACGAGTTCGTGTTGGTTAATTTGTAAACGATTACAAGGAAATCCCGCGGGGTTCAAAACCGGTTTGGCCAGCTATCTTATTTCCCACTTCGCGCGCCAAGACCGCCAGCTACGCAGGCTAGTGAGATCTCAACTGCTGTTACCAGAGGTTTTTCTTCGGCGTCGTCGGCCGGCATCGCGCTTTCGCCCTTTAGTCGCTCCTCCCTTTAGTCGCTCCTCTCCTCTGGCATCCAGGGTAAGGGATTTCATGACAGCAATAGCAAATTTTTGGCGCGAACGTGTTGTTGTGTGGTTTTGAAGATTTTTCGCCATGAAATACCGTGGAATAAGAGAAAACTTGAGTATATCATTACTGCTTCGTTTCTGCATTTTCCGCGGACTCTGACATCGTGGAGCGCTTCGTGGCAATTTTTTCAGCGAGTGTTCAGAAAAAAACCCTGGTGTTCAAAAGATATGTTTTTCACTCAGTAATGGCTCCGTCAATTCCAAGCCCGACCACCCCCCTCCCCCCGGGCATTTGTCGGGCATTTTACAACTTTTCCATCCCTAGGGTGGGGCATTTGCTATAACCGGGCAGCTCGGGGGTGGGGCATTGTCAAAGGCAACGCGATCTTTCGTATTTTAAAAGACGTACACGTTTTGTTGTTTATTTAAAATTTTTCTGATTGGCCCTCGATAGAAAAATATAAAAACTGAGTTGATATTAAACCTCGTTTGAGTCCCGCACTTTTTCAAGTGTACTGTAGCCCACCCCCACCCCACATGTGCAACTTCAACACCTAGTACCTTTGCAGTTCAAAAATCATGATTACAGGTATAAATAAAGAGCTATGTATTTGTGAACATTATAGTGTCCATCATTAATAGTTCTGCTTGGAATTTAGATTTTTAAATTCCTCGATCCTCTCAAAAAAGTTTTTGAACTTGTCCCGTGGGTCGGGCATTTGCACTGCTCCTGAAGCCCCACCGTGGGGATTTTGTGCGTATAAGCTGACCCACCGTGGGGCATTTTCAACCTTCTGACAAAAAAATGACAAATGCCCGACAAATGCCCGGGGGGGGGGGGGGGGGATGAGCGGGCTTGGAATTGACGGAGCCATAACAGGCGGATCCACTGAAAGATTTTAAAGCTTAACTTTACAGGCAAACTCTTATTCTTGGCGTAAACCGTTGCAGTGTGTCGCATTTTTAAAAACCCGCCATTTTACCTATGTTGTTGCTATGGTTTCCTGGCAAGCGCTTGGGGCATGCGCAGACGTTATTCAGCCCTGTCGAATTGATACTGACTCAGACTCGTACCCAGTCGCTATTTATGTATTTTTTGGGGTGAGAGAAGATTGGTTACGAGAGTGGAGTAAAGCGCGCGGGGAGTTCAAGGGAAGGGACGAAGGAAAATTTCTCTTCCCGTGACTCCCCGCGAGCCTCAATCCACTCTCGTATCCAATCTTCTCTCACCCCAAAAATACATAAATAGCGACTGGGTACGAGGCTGATACTGACTCCTCCCCAGTTTTCGTTTTTGAGAAAATTGTATCAGACGCGGTTCTCAGGCTCCTTCCCATCGTCCTCCGCGTCATAACATTTTCTCGCAAAGATGGGACGTTTATAGAAAGGCAGGGATGCTGGAGAGGAGGGGGAGGAGGGGGGGGGGGGGGGAGTTTACCAAGATTATTGCCCCCAATGGGTAAGGTTAACAGGGAATTTTCATGGCGCGCTATGCTATAGTTTTTTCCACTGTTTATTTAGTCTTGAACGATTGTTGAAATTAATGGCTAAGCTTCATTCCACAGCGCCTGGTTTGTATGGCCACCATCTTGTCACATACTGTTTACTTTTCGGATTTAAAAGACCTTTCCTCTGGCACGGCGGCCGTACTTTAAGCAGGGCCGTAGCTAGCGGGGGGGCAAGGGGGGCAACTGCCCCCCAAAGATAATTCGAGAATTTTTTCTTTAAACTTTTCACTTTCTGAAGTGGATAGTTTGTGATTACCTTTGCAACTTTTGACAACTGATTGTCTCGTCTTGTTGAAATGGCAAACAAAAGGAGGCGTTTAAAAGACAATGAAATGGGTAATGCTTTCTGAAAAACGAAAACTGCGTATGTTTTTTTTCGTGTTCAAACAGCCGCCTTCTTGATTAAAATATATGCCGAGCTAAACCTGGAGAGTGTACCAAGACCGATATATGTATCAAGTTAACAAAACCTCGGAAACTATTGCTGTAAGCACTAAAATACCTGTCATTTTACACTTAATCGAGATTGATTTTTTGACAAAATATCTCATGGAGAATGCTAAAAATAGCTTTTTCCGAGCCTCTAGATTTCAAAATTTTCTGGGAGGGCATGCCCCCAGACCCCCTAGCGGCTCGCGCCTTCGGCACTCGCTTCATTGCCCCCCCTTTCAAAAAATTCTAGCTACGGCCCTGTTAAGTAAGGCATATCACCGATGTTTAGGGGCATAATTATGATCCTATCGAACAGCGGAGAGATGGGATTCGAGAGATGAAGTTGGGTGCGACAATAGATTAATATAATACGTAGGGTGATTTATCCGGTGGATAGCGTTATCCATCCTTTGAACAACCGGGCCCTGAGGTTTTTTCCTTTTTTTCATTTCTTTTAAATTTTTATTCCTCGCGAAGCGAGGTTTATAATGCTGTCCGTCAAGAGCTTACGCGGGATCAAATCTCATCTGGACTTTACGATCATGTTTGTGAAATGGTGGTTGACAGAAATGACGTCACACGGCGCGCTCGTGTGGCCTATTTTTAAATCTGATCTTCGGGATTGAGGGCGCGAGTTCAAATCCTACATGGTCCTCCTTTTTTTTTTTTCGGTTCGAATCCAGGTCGTTCCTTTTTTTTAACCCCCTTTTCTTTGCTTAATAACATTGACTTCGACATAATCTTTGTACACGTAAATGTAGAAACAGGAACGGCTGCTGAAGAATAACAATTTTTACTCCAAGTTTGTTTATCGAACGAATTTAAGTTAATTCCTCGCGAAGCGAGGCCGTTAGGCCGAGCGTAGTGAGGTTTATAAATGTGTCCTCCATGAGTCAGCAGGCGGGATCAATTCTCATCTGGACTTTACGGTTATAAATGTTTGTTTGTGAAAATTGGGGATGGCATGACGTCACATCGCGCGCTCGTGGTATGATATCTCGGGACTGGGGCAGAGAGTTTGAATCCGCCTGGTTTTTTCTTTTTTTTTTCTTTCTTTTCTGGATTTGAATCATCCCTGGCCCTTGTTTTGTCGTTCCTTTTTTTTGTTGTTGGGACATTGACTTCGACATATTTTTCAAAATACCGAAATCGATCGAATTTGAGATGGACACAGACTACCACGACTTGATAATCTCAGGGATCAATCTCTTCAAATTTATAACAAATATATCTTACTAGCTCCCTACTCAGGACAATGATATTGAATATATACAACCCAGTTAATGGCCAACTTCAAATAATCCACTACTGCTAAATTCTTATCATTTTATAATCCTGCAACAAACTCCCCCTCCCCCCCCCCACCCCCCCCCCCCAAAAAGGGGGGAAATGTCACTCCCCCGAGCTTCGCGAGGACCTGCGAGTCACGTATTACTAGTATAAAAATAGTACGGGTCATTTGTTTAAAAAAACGGCTTTATTAAATCCGTTATCAACAACAGGAAAAAGAAAGACGACTCAGGAATTTCTCAAAGTGCGATCAACATATGGCTTAGTTTTCATTGTAGACGTGAAGACTTGTGTCTGAAAATAATTCGCCGATCCGATATTGCGAAGAAAATTTTACCTACAAAAGCGAGGTAGTTTCAGATCATTCGGACGGAAAAGTGGGGAAAACAGTACAAGAGCGCTACAATTTATTACAGATATCGGGAGACGAGCAAACTCCAATCGAAACCAAAATCCGGTGGCATAGCAAAAACACGGCGTTTCGTCCGGCGATTCTCAGAAACCTTGCAGCGATTCTTGGAAACCTTAGCTTGCAGATCAAATCGCGTGCCCGTTACTAGGCAACAAAAGCTTCGCGAGGACCTGCGAGCCACGTATTACTAGTTATTTTTTAATGTTTATCAATTTTTTATTTTTAATTTTTAATTTTTTTTTTCAACCTGCAACCTGCCGTTTACACCCTCCGACTCCGAATATAATATCCATCCGTTAACTGTTTGAAGGCCACGAAAAGTTTGCAGTGCGTGACAAGAGACAAGATGGCGGCCGTAGGGCATGTCTATGCAAATTTCCTGCTCGGGTAAAAGCACTTGCCACACTGTTTCATTGAATGCAAAGTTTGCTTTCATAAGTCTTCTCTCCTTTGTTTGTTAAGGATTCCAATAGCTTTCTTCAGGAGTTATTACCGCATACATGTTCAGTCTATTTAAGATTATGCACTGAGTTATCCGACATTGTTGAATTTAATTGATGTCTGTATATTTGCGTGTTGTTCTGTCGTGTGTGCGCAAATAACATTTTTGGTATTCGTACAAGGTTAGCTATTATTGAACCAATTCAGTGGACTTCTAAGGCGAATTAACAGCAGACGAATTGGCTGTGTATTGGCAGCTTCACTCCGGTGAATCCACTGCAGTACAAATGTAAACGAGTCTTATACATGCAATCTGTTCAGTTTGCTTGAAATTCATGCAACTTTATAGAAGCGATCAGTATTAAATATCAATTATACTCACCGTTCAGCAAAGTTGCAATACTTCTAACCAAGCAACAGAGGTAAAGCGGACCCGTGTGTGTAGTAACATCAACAAGGAAAACAGGAACGCAAAAGTGAAAGCGGAAACGTGTCTGAATCACATGACATTGTGGTCTATTTTGAAAGCATTACAAAACTGTTCCACATGACAGACTTGATGTGCGTCGTTGACCCGTTAGAGTAACTTGAGTCAGTATGTCAGTAACAAACCCTCCCTGATACTCAAGATACTTTATTCTAGATCAGTAAGATATTATCTGTGTTCGCTGCTTTTCCGCGCTCCTCTGTTTTGCCACTACAACTTCAACAGAACAGTCACTGACTATTCTGTATGCAGGAATGTTATAAACGACTAACATGACCTTATGCAAACATTTGCGTGATTCAACTTTGCGTGATGTTATGAAGAGAGAAATAACTCACGCGAACATAACAGGATGCTAAGGGATGACCATTTTATTTTTAGGGGGGGGGGGGTTGGGCATTTACTAAGAACTAGGCGTAATCAGAGATTATTAAAGGGCGTTCGATAATAGGTTAAGGATGGTGGCTTTTCTATTTGCAGACGGGAAACGTTAGAGATTAAACATTTTCGCCAGAGGTCTATAACTAGAGGTTTCCATCTCTGGTATTGGGTCTTGGCCCATCAGATTCGCAGTTAGGCTATTTTTAGACATTTTTTCGCGCGAAACCAGCAGCCAATCACGTTGAACCATTTTTAATATGCGAGCGCTACGCAAAGGCAGAAACTTTGCCGGCCAAGGAAAAGCGAAAAGCGTCACAGCAGAATGTAATAATTGTTTAAATACTTCACTAAATTTAGGTCAAACTTCGGTATACTTTTTGTAAAACTATAAATCGACTGAGTGATTTTTCAGTTCAATCTAAATGAAGCATGATTTGTATGAATTCGGCGGCAAAACTTGGTGCGGTGTCCAGTTGGCAAGTTGAATGAAAAGAAAGCAAGACAAAGTTTTCTCCGCGGATTAATCTTCGCTCAATCTCTCCAAAGTTTCGTATATTCTGGAAAATTGTGCAGATGGTTTAGCTTAACATGGGAAGATTCGAAATAATTGTGGAGCTGAACATTATATTCATTTTACAAGTTGAACGGACAGCTATACGCAGCCGAACAGCGAAGATTTCACTTGTTTAAACGGCGGGCAAAACTTGCGCGACTACAGAATTAACGAACTGAGCTTGAAATCAAGTTCATTGAAGTAAAAGAACAAAGGAAACCCTCAATATCTACATGGATGGAAAGAAAGAGAATTTCACTGTGATCTTTGAATAATTGACAAACCGTCTTGAACAAAAATTGTCGGGTGCGTGATTGGCTGCTGGTTTTCGCGCGAAAAATGTCTAAAAATAGCCTAACTGCGAATCTGATGGGCCGCGCGCAATGCTTGATGGAAACCTCTAGTTATAGACCTCTGTTTATACCTGTTACGTCATTGTTCATTACTCAGTTGCATTCTGTTTAATATTCTCACTGTTTTATACAATATCTGCCGATATTATCGCAGAAGTTCATTTGTAGAAAGTCTGGTCTACATTGGAGGAAGTAAAAATTGAAAAAAAATTTCAGCTTTTACAAGAATTTGTCTCGCAAAATAAAGAATATACTTCTATCTGAAAAATAAGTTCATTGTATTTTCGTAGACGGTTTCAGCGAGTGTCTGTACATCTTCTCCTCGGCTTCCTGCGACAACTTCTAACACTTGACTGTAAAACAACGCAAAGAAAGAAACATTAGTACTCACGAAACTCGTGTAAAGTAACTTTGATTTGAAATGAACGGGAATCGGCCTGGCCTTATGTATAATATAAGCCTTATGCATGATTACGTCAGTTGCTCAAAATTCACCCCCAAAACTCGTTTACACGAAATTCTTCTAAAACCTCTGGCACGTGCATATTGTTTTCATCTTTGCTGATTTTTGAATTTGTTCATGAGAAATTTTACAAGTTTGGACTTCGAAAGCGAGGCTTGAGGGTGAAATTAGCTAGTCTGACGTAAATATTCACAACGGCTGTTGTAACAACAATTAGATTAAAGAAGAAGCGCTCTCAAGTCGAAATACTCAGAAAAATTTCTGAGCTCCCCAACGGGAATCGAACCCATGACCTTCCAGGTGCCGGTTGGACGCTCTACCACTGAGCTATGGAGGACTCATGGTGAGCAAGGCCATATAACTAGGTTCCAGGTTGGACGCTCTACCACTGAGCTATGGAGGACTCATGGTGAGCAAGGCCATATAACTAGGTTCCAGGTTGGACGCTCTACCACTGAGCTATGGAGGACTCATGGTGAGCAAGGCCATATAACTAGGTTCCAACCGGCACCTGGAAGGTCATGGGTTCGATTCCCGTTGGGGAGCTCAGAATTTTTTTCTGAGTATTTCGACTTGAGACTGCGCTTCTTCATTAATTCACTTTATCCAAGTCACCCATTCCACTTAACAATTAGATTATTGATAAATCAAGCGAAATAAAGAGTTAAGAATCAATAAGAAATCAACAGCATTAATAATAAATTCGTACTTTAACATTATGACAGTGCAGTTCTTTCTGGAAGTACCCATACAGTCTCAGGCTCCTTGTTCAATACGCTGGTCCCCCCGGAGGTTTTCTTTCTTGTCTTTCTCGATCGAATTTGAGCCACGAAGCGGTGAAAGCGAGTCGCGGAGTGGCGAGAGAGAAAACATCTGGTGGCAGAAGGTACGATTTCTCACTTTCATGCTGGAATTTTGGGTCAAGATGTGACCCTCGTAAAGGGCGCTTTTTTACTCTAGAGGAAAGAACTAAGAAAGCCTCTGAGTCTAGTACTTACATGATGTTCGCGGCTCATTGCGTCCTTTGACACAAAGCCCTGCCTCCCACTTCTCTTTCTTTCTGCTTTCAAACTTCGTTTTAACGAACTTAAAACCGGCGTGAGTGGGACGAATATCACACCAAGGCGCATCTAAACGGTGTGTGAAGTAAAAAAAAACAAGAGTTAAGTATACATGCAAGATGCAAGCATTCTGACAAAGATGTACCATGTTGGCAGGCTAGTACCCAGGCGTTTCCCTTCCCGCTAACTCATGACGTCACGATTTTGTGACGGCTGACGTCACAGGTCACCGGTTCCTGTTCATGCTGCACGCTCGCCAAAGAGAGAAAGCCTCAACCTCGTCTAGGGTCTTCTCGTTTTTTCAAGATGGCGGCTTGAAAACGAGAAGACCCTGGGGACGAGGCTGAGAGTCGGTTGAGAAAGCCTGGACTTAGCCACCATTTTGGCAAATTCTTCCAAAGCTGCGGGAGGGTTGTATCGAAGCTGCACAGTATTTATTTAGCTAAGGTAGATATAGAAGGATGTAATGTACTGGAGACAAAAGAATCGAAACGTTCCACACCTGTTTTCAAGTAGTAATCTATCCGAAGGAATTGTTTTCATGACTTCAATGTTGTCTTCTGTTTTTAATGAGCTACAACGAGAAATAGAAAATCACTTATTAACTCCGGCACGCTACGAAACCGAACAACTGAAAATCCTGCCCACTGAATCAGCCACAAATAGCAGTGACTGTGTTAGAGCGGTTTTCAATTGAGTGTCTTGAAAACCAAAACCAAAGCAATTACAAAGGCCAATCACAACAAACGTAAACAACAAAACGAACCAATGAGAACTCGAAGCAATCAGACACACGTAACCGGCGCCAAGCGCGGGAAAACGCGTGTGACCAAGTCGTGGTTGTTTTTTTTATTTTACATCAGATTGGTTGAGAAGTTGATGCGAGTTTTTAAAAAACCAATCACAGAACGTCAAGCAAACCATAACAATTCCGGATTATTTTTAATCGAAAACCGCCCTAATTGCATGTCTCAAAAAGCTTACCATCCCGTGATGCCAATATATAAACCTTGATCCAGATAATCAGTCGCCTCCTCCTTCGTGCCAGTGAAGCAGTGAGCCTACAAATGAAATACAACGTTTAAACGTAAAGGGGCTGGGTCAGCTAGTTTAGATTATTCTGTTGCATACAGGGCTGGATTTTGTCCGTAATAACGGGGTGTCCGCAAGGCGAGAGTTGACATAATGAGGACGGTTAGTCTACGAGAAGCGGACAAAGAGAGAGAGGGAAGCGGTGGCGGGAACCTGGAGAAGATCGGAGAAATAAGAAAAAAAAGGCGCAGCATTGCGTAATATTTCGCAATAGAAAAAGCACAAAGAGAAGGGAGGAAAGGGTGGGAACTGGAAGTAAAATGTACCGGAAGCGGGAAATTCAAAGACATCCATGCTGGTCACACAATGGAATCACGAAATCTTAAAATAGTCAAAATAATGGCAGTAAATAAACAGGGACCGCGGAGACCATTTTAAAGTGGTAGGGCTAAAAGGCAGAGAAGGGACAATTCGCGCGATTTCCGAGCGCCTAAGGCGCGAGTTTCTAGGGAGTTTCTAGGAAATTTGGGCCTCTTAGAATGCATTTCCTGCATTAATAATGTAATGTTTAATGAAACTCATTGCAGTAAGAACTGAATTACAGAGTAGAATACAAGGTATAAATATAAACTATTAATTACAATATATATACAATATAAGGTTCTATTATAAACAAGCTAGTTCGAGATTAATAGCGAAAAGTGACGAAGTCCTGAGAACGCTTCGTTCTGCAAGACTTGATGGTGCTACGACTTGTGCCAGCTCTTAAGTTATAGTTATGTACCACCTCCTCACGTCGAGGCAAAAGAAAATGTAAAGGGCTATTTACATCCTGAAGTTTACTGACATACTGCCGGCAAAGATGTTGGCGCCGTTCTCTCAATGAAGTGAGGCCGAGCAGCTGTAATGCCTCCCTGTAGTCGAGGGAAGGACAAATAATAAACATGGCTCTCTTCTGGACTCTCTCAATATTATTATCTAAAAAGTCAGGAATGTTCTGCCAGACAGGGGCAGCATATTCTAAAATAGGACGCACTATTGTAGCAAATACTTTGGCTAATGCTACCGGCGGGGCACCGCATTGCTTTAGTATCCTTAGAGAAAATAGTCTTTTGTTCGCTTTTTTAACAATATAGTCTATGTGGTAGTCCCATTTTAAGTCCCTGCTGATGTAAACTCCAAGGAGTTTGTATGGAGCAAGAATTAGGGTATTTGAATAAGACACAGACATCATTAATTTTTGGCTTTGAAAAATTAAGAGTATCAAATACATCCGTTTTTATTGACCATAAATTCATACAATAATCTTTCGATGTTTTTTAACCAGCAAACGAACCGTAATGTCTGCAAGTATGGAGTTCGTCGAGCATCGTCGAGCACATGGGCAAATCGCCCTAGTCCCCCTCATCCGTGTCTGCCATACGGTAGGAACGCCTGTGAGAATAACTGCCGCTGCGAGCTTTGCCGAGCCTTTGACTTCGTGAAGCTCATATGCAAGAGTAGACGGCGTTTTGTTACTTTCCAGTGGTAAAATTCATACATTATCCATGTCATCTGGAGCCCTAAAAAATCAAAGTGGTAGGGCTATAGCCCTACCAGCCCCTCCCCCTCCGCGGTCCCTGATAAATCAGTAGTAAGACTACTTTTGGAACAAAGTCAGTGATTACGACTCACCACACCTCCAACAAATCTATCCCTGTTTCGTCTGATGATGTCTGTGAATTGTGAATCGGCAGAGAAATGCAATTATATGTTTAGTGTGGTTGTCTGAATTAAAACCACAAGTTATTGCAAGGTGTAAAATAAAAGTTTACATGTTTCAGTGCGATTAATCGCGCCCAAATCGCCGCTAGTTTACACTTGCAATTTTCATCGCGAGCTCGAGCGCGAAAAAAAGTTGCATTGGAGAGCGCGACAAAAATCGCCTGTGTAAACGGGCCTTTCATGTTTTGTTTTTTTCACTTCTTGGCCAATCAAAAACGCCATGTGCAGCTGAACTGCACGTGCGGCAACCTCCGATCAAACGTGCTTTTTTTCTTTTCGAGCGCGAAAGTCTTAAAAGAAAAGAGCGCCTGATCACATAATTCACAAGACTTGAATTTGCCGCCAACATCGCTCTAAAAGTTATTTGGCTGCATGAACTTTCCACTTGTCTAGCAGGAAATAACAAAAAGTTGCTTGCCTACCAATGAAATCTTGATGTGCACTTCTTGAATGTAGAAACATTGGTAGTTTGGTTTTCTCGGCTAATTGAAACTGTTTCTCAAAATACCTATACAAAAAAACAAGAAGAAAAACTACTAACAGTAGCTCAATTATTCAACATCTCGAGTAGTGATTTTTAGCATTCATAATGACATTTTCCCATCGGCTCAGTTACAAGAATATCTATTGACATAACATGATTTATTTACATTAATCAATTTCTTGCTTACTTTAACTGAACTTCCTTTGGACAGAAATGGGTCCGGTCATAATCTGGAAAATAAACAAACAAACTTAAGACAAATAGATCTTTCGAAAAAATGAAGGAAATACAGGAACGGCAGAGCCAAGGGGGGAAGCCCCACCTCCCCCCCCCCCCCCCCCCCAACTAATCATAATCAAATTGACTGATAATACAACTTCCATCTCCTCAGTACCCCCCACAGACTTCAAGCTTAACTCAGTAACTTATTTCAGTTAGTTTGGTTTGTCATATGCAATGTTTGTCGCATGTGACAAAGCTCAGCCAATGTTGATGACTACATTATGAGACACTTCACGGTACAACATTTCAAGAAGCTGACACAGCAGATTTTATGGATAACTTTTCATTAACATCTTTGACTTACCTAAGCCACATTCACCCACCGCGACAACTTTTCCTTTATTTTCCTGTGCAACTGCAATTAGCCGATGAAGATAGTCGCTTGGATCTTGACCATCTTGTTCAAATTCACTGCAACGAGTGGGATGACATCCAACAGTACAGTGAAAAGATTCTACAGGAAGCAAAAGGTAAGTGAGGTAGAGCCGTTCGGCCACGGAGCTTATCCCGGTTTCCGTAGCATGGCTAGGAGTCCAACTAGGAGTATTGCTACTCCCCCTGCATGGGATGCTAGTCCATTGCCAGGATACCCCTCAGCATGTTAGGTTCCCATTTATACTCCTGGGTGGAGAGAGGCACTTTACGAGTTAACTGTCTTGCCCAAGAACACAATACAGTAACCCAGCCAGGGCTCGAACCCAGACCGCTCGATCCAGAATCCAACGTGCTAACCATTAGGTCAGGAAGCGAAAAGCAACAGTACGGCAGGAGTTGGAGAACAACATACACATTATTTTCCCCAAATCCCCAAAGACCATTACAAACAAATTTATTTTGCTGCGATAGATACTACGATGCAATGCATTTCTTTCAATTCCCCCATGGTTCACGGAAATTACTTCTAAGTGAAATATGCACCAGTAGGAAAGTTGTTGCTTGTGATGTCGGCAACAAATGCTGTTAGTGAAAGATTAACCTGCGATCAGGCGTTCTTTTCCTTTTCTTTCTTTTCGCGGAGAACGAGGAGCGCGGAGAGAGAGAGAGGAAAAGGAACGCCTGATACAATTATTTGCCGATTCGCTTTCCACCCACTTGTCAATGATCTGTCAAGCTGTCAATTTTCAAAATCTACGTTACAGTTCGTGACATTTGTACACTTGCCGTTCTCTTGAATTCGGTCTTCTGACCTTCTTTGCTTCAAGTGCATTTCTAACGGGCAAGATATGTTGTATTATGAGGAGCATTTTGAAGTAGAATAGAGCCTTCGACTGTGTTTTTTGCCATCAATTTCATTCCGAAAACAGCACTGACTACGATTGCGTTACACGACACAAATTTGCATAATAACGTCCTAGACATGTCTAGTCAGTCGTTATGGTCGAATGATTCCATGATTCCGTTTTAGAAATTTGAATCAAATAACCATTTTTTAAGCGGAAAGCTTCAGCCGTTTTAAATGTAAGATCTTTATATTGGCTTAGTAATGATTCAGAAGAGTCCTTCCCTTCGCAAAAGGCGGTAGCGGAGTGGGAAAGTAGAAGGCCTTTCTTGTACTTTAATCGAGCGTGCACGCCGGATTGACAAAAGCCATATTAGGTACGCATGATTGACGGAAGTATTGTTTTTCGACCAATCAGGAAAACATTCAGAATCTGAATGTTGTACATGAGATCCGGCAAGTAATTGTATCAGGCCCTCCTCTCTTCGAGGAGGGCCTGATCGCAGGTTAGTGAAAGATCCAAGACTTAACCATCTGATGTTGTTTCATGTACACAAGGATAGGACAGACGCTATAAGCCTCATAGACACTGCAACGAATTTGTGAGAGGCAAATATAACCAACAACAGCTTTTTGGCAAATTCAGTGCCAAAGTTGTTCGTTGGTTTCCAAGTCTATCCAAACAAATTAAGTCCCGATTCCAATATGAAGCGGCAGAGACAGTGTGGGGGAAGGGCCCCCCCCCCCCCCCCCCCCACCCCCCAGTGATTTATGGCTTGCTACGGCCCTGCACTGCCAACACTTAACTCCAGTTTCCAGCGTTGCTACTCCTAGCCTATCTAAGTTAGCCTCCAGTAATTTATTAGGTTTCCTCGTGCATTCACAGGTGGAGATTACCAACGACACGACGTTTATACGGAATTTGAATCCGTGGAGTATGGAGTCTAATTGGGGACATCAAGATTTATAGAACTGAAAATAAGCTTTTGTTAGCTATTCTGTCTTGAGCGGATACATGTCATACATTATCCTTGAATTTTAGCCTTTTGGGTTTCTATAAACAGGGATAGAATTGATGATAGAAACCAGTCGCTACATATTAGAAAGTATGCAGGCAACATTAACGTCATACGATAGATTCCGAAGATGAAACTTCCCGCGACCATTTATCGATTAGTTATCCAGAGCCCGGAGGAGATCGGAAAGATATGATCGGAAGCAGTGGTTCGTCGTCCGCCGATTTATCCCGAAGGTGAAACTTCCGACCATTCATCAACAAGTTATAATGTTTTAAAAAATGTTTTAAAGCCTGGTGGCTTATCGAACCAGGTACCCCACCCCCTCCCCCCTCCAAGCATTTTGTCAGGTTACCCTTTCCTGGGTGCCAGTGACTCCAGCCAGGGCTCGAACCCGGAGTCGAACGCGCAAACCATCAGGCCACCGCGTCATAATACTAGGGAATACAAACACCGCATTTTTTTAAACAAATATCATTTTATTGACATCATTTGTAATTACATTTTATTATATATGTTGTGGTTCAAATTTTTTGGGGTTTAAATGTTTCAAACCAGTTTGATTTTTATGTTCCTTTGTCTAATATTTCTTACCATAATCTGAAACAAGGAAATAAAAATCACACTGGTTTGAAAAATTTTAAACCAAAAATAAATTCAAACCACAACAGATATATACTGATGAAATACCAAGATTTTTCCTGTTGCTAAAATGATATCTTCATCGCGCGTAGTGAAGATAATTATTTTTATCTTTCACTTGTGAGGATATTGAAGTCGTCATGGTTACTGACATGTTCAGCCAATAACAATAGAGCTTCCTCGTTTATTCTTTTCTTTGTTAACATTTTTGAAGCTCAATTAGACTATTTTGGAACAGAACTAACATTTTCTATGCGTTTCATAAGCTTGTCATGACATTTTTTGGCGAACTTGGGCTCAGTCTATGTGATCACTTATTCGCTGTTTTGAAATGAATAAAAAACTGTGTTTAATCTGGACATTTTCATCAGTATCTATATAATAAACAGAACATTACATGGCCGCTTGGGGATAACGAATTTTATCTTCTCGTGCTGATAGTATCTCTCACGAGTGAGCGCACTCAAAGATAAAATTCGTATCCCCGCGCGGCCATGTAATATTCTCTTATTGGGGAAAAACATAAAACACACCGCACGCAATACACCTTCCAAACAGAAAAT